>CM056378.1:125809742-125984742 GCA_029718625.1 Synaphobranchus kaupii
ATAATTACTACTCTGCTTGGCTGCTTACTCATTCTGCCGGTAACAGCAAACATACACTTGCCTCCCATTACCAACAACACATATCATGCGTACAGTATCCCCGTCACGCCAACACAATATGCTACCGTGCTCATGCACGTTGTTTTTAATACAAGCGTAATCTACCCCATCTTCCTTATGTACTTCTGCTTATGCAATACAGGAAAATGCTATTACCTATTGCACAGCTTCATGCTAAGCACATCACAAAATACCCTGGCAGCAGCCAACATACTGCTCCAGCAAACACAGGAAACAACAGGGCGGTAACCGTACAAAGGGGTTGAGGAGCATGTGACGCTGTAAATCCCCTTCAATTAGGGTTTATGCCAGGCAAATAGAAAATATACCATCATTAAACCTGCAGGCAAAATCTGATCTTGAAATTTTCTTGCTGTTTGTATGTTTGCCAAGCTTATGTGCTAACCGCAGGGCCTCCTGAAAGGAACAGTTGCCTTCCACAGCGAAAGGAGAGGAGAGGGAGCTCACACTTCCTTTCTCCGCGACCCAACGACGCCTGAAATCCCCATTCCGGCCAATCGTCACCCTCCTGCCCTGACAGCGTTGACTGACACGGGCCGTCTCGTTTGCCCCCGGGGGGGTCAGAGGTCACGTTTACTCCCTGACCGATCCGCTGACAGGGTCACGGGCGGGTGTAGGCCCGCGTCGGCGCCCAGCGGATGGCGGCGGGACCGACGTTAGGGGGAAACGGAGGGCCCGGGACGGTCCAAGCCTTTTTTTTTGTTGTTGACAGGTAAGGGCTTTGTGAAGTTCTCCTGATGCTTCCCCCGATTGTTCCCCGCGTCTAATGAGCGGCGGGAATGCGTCCGCGCGCCGCTCCCTCTCCACGCCGCCTCCATTAGCACAAGTGCCCTTGAAGGAGAGCGAGAAAAATAATAGCCAATTTACGGCGATGTTGGGAGGGAGAAGGGATGGCGGTGGGGAGAGGGGTCAGTGCTGCTGCCATTTTTTAAGGGAACATTTCCCCGCTGCCAGCCTGTCTCTCTAGCAGCTAATAATGAGGATTCAGATGCTCCACTCGCAGCAAGAGAGGGTAATTGTTCTAAAAAGAGAAAATAAATAAATATTAATGATATGGGATGGTAAATGGTGGAGGGGGGGGGGGGGGTGAGCATAGCCTGTCTGTTCTGATCCCTGCACTAAGAGACAGACTACAGCAAAGTTCCGAAACATCAGCACAGCACAGACGTACAACACAGACACACAGTACAGACTTACGGCACAGACACGTGGAAACAGCATGCATCCAGCACAAACGCAAAGACTGACGCACAGTATAGAGCTGGAGTACAGTGGGGCACAGAAACATGGATACAGCACAGATAAGCCGCACAGACACATGGATACAGCACAGACAAGCAGCACAGACACAAGGATACAGCAGAGATAAGCAGCACAGACACATACATACAACACAGAGAGACACAGTCAAATAGATACAGCACAGATAAGCAGCACAGACACATGGATACAGCACAGATAAGCAGCACAGACACATGGATACAGCACGGACAAGCAGCACAGACACATGGATACAGCACAGAGAGGCACAGACACATGGATACAGCACAGAGAGGCACATACACATAGATACAGCACAGACAAGCAGCACAGACACATGGATACAGCACAGATAAGCTGCACAGATACATGGATACAGCACAGAGAGGCCCAGACACAGATACAGCACAGACAAGCAGCACAGACACATGGATACAACACAGATAAGCAGCACAGACACATGGATACAGCACGGACAAGCAGCACAGACACATGGATACAGCACAGAGAGGCACAGACACATGGATACAACACAGAGAGGCACAGACACATAGATACAGCACAGACAAGCAGCACAGACACATGGATACAGCACAGATAAGCAGCACAGACACATGGATACAGCACAGAGAGGCACAGACACAGATACAGCACAGACAAGCAGCACAGACACATGGATACAGCACAGATAAGCAGCACAGACACATGGATACAGCACAGAGAGGCACAGACACATGGATACAGCACAGACAAGCAGCACAGACACATGGATACAGCACAGAGGCACAGACACATGGATACAGCACAGATAAGCAGCACAGACACATGGGTACAGCAGAGATAAGCAGCACAGACACACACATACAGGACAGATAAGCAGCACATACACATACATACAGCACAGAGAGGCACATACACATGGATACAGCATGCATCCAGCACAAACGCAAAGACTGACGCACAGTATAGAGCTGGAGTACAGTGGGGCACAGACACATGGATACAGCACAGATAAGCAGCACAGACACATGGATACAGCACAGACAAGCAGCACAGACACATGGATACAGCACAGAAAGCCACAAACACATAGATACAGCACAGATAAGCAGCACAGACACATGGATACAGCACAGATAAGCAGCACAGACACATGGATACAGCACAGATAAGCAGCACAGACACATGGATACAGCACAGATAAGCAGCACAGACACATTGATACAGCACAGATAAGCAGCACAGACACATGGATACAGCACAGATAAGCAGCACAGACACATGGATACAGCACAGATAAGCCGCACAGACACATGGATACAGCACAGACAAGCAGCACAGACACATGGATACAGCAGGGATAAGCAGCACAGACACATGGATACAGCAGAGATAAGCAGCACAGACACATACATACAGCACAGAGAGACACAGTCACATAGATACAGCACAGATAAGCAGCACAGACACATGGATACAGCACAGATAAGCAGCACAGACACATGGATACAGCACAGATAAGCAGCACAGACACATGGATACAGCACGGACAAGCAGCACAGACACATGGATACAGCACAGAGAGGCACAGACACATGGATACAGCACAGAGAGGCACAGACACATAGATACAGCACAGACAACCAGCACAGACACATGGATACAGCACAGATAAGCAGCACAGATACATGGATACAGCACAGAGAGGCACAGACACCGATACAACACAGACAAGCAGCACAGACACATGGAGACAGCACAGATAAGCAGCACAGACACATGGATACAGCACGGACAAGCAGCACAGACACATGGATACAGCACAGAGAGGCACAGACACATGGATACAGCACAGAGAGGCACAGACACATAGATACAGCACAGACAAGCAGCACAGACACATGGATACAGCACAGATAAGCAGCACAGACACATGGATACAGCACAGAGAGGCACAGACACAGATACAGCACAGACAAGCAGCACAGACACATGGATACAGCACAGATAAGAAGCACAGACACATGAATACAGCACAGATAGGCACAGACACATGGATACAGCACAGATAAGCAGCACAGACACATGGATACAGCCCAGAGAGGCACAGACACATGGATACAGCACAGACAAGCAGCACAGACACATGGATACAGCACAGAGGCACAGACACATGGATACAGCACAGATAAGCAGCACAGACACATGGATACAGCAGAGATAAGCAGCACATACACATGAATACAGCACAGATAGGCACAGACACATGGATACAGCACAGATAAGCAGCACAGACACATGGATACAGCCCAGAGAGGCACAGACACATGGATACAGCACAGACAAGCAGCACAGACACATGGATACAGCACAGAGGCACAGACACATGGATACAGCACAGATAAGCAGCACAGACACATGGATACAGCAGAGATAAGCAGCACAGACACATACATACAGCACAGATAAGCAGCACATACACATACATACAGCACAGAGAGGCACAGACACATACATACAGCACAGGTAAGCAGCACAGACACATACATACAGCACAGAGAAGCACATACACATGGATACAGCACAGACAAGCAGCAAAGACACATGGATACAGCACAGAGAGGCACAGACACATGGATACAGCACAGATAAGCAGCACAGACACATGGATACAGCACAGAGAGGCACAGACACATGGATACAGCACAGATAAGCAGCACAGACACATGGATACAGCACAGATAAGCAGCACAGACACATGGATACAGCACAGATAAGCAGCACAGACACATTGATACAGCACAGATAAGCAGCACAGACACATGGATACAGCACAGATAAGCAGCACAGACACATGGATACAGCACAGATAAGCCGCACAGACACATGGATACAGCACAGACAAGCAGCACAGACACATGGATACAGCAGGGATAAGCAGCACAGACACATGGATACAGCAGAGATAAGCAGCACAGACACATACATACAGCACAGAGAGACACAGTCACATAGATACAGCACAGATAAGCAGCACAGACACATGGATACAGCACAGATAAGCAGCACAGACACATGGATACAGCACGGACAAGCAGCACAGACACATGGATACAGCACAGAGAGGCACAGACACATGGATACAGCACAGAGAGGCACAGACACATAGATACAGCACAGACAACCAGCACAGACACATGGATACAGCACAGATAAGCAGCACAGATACATGGATACAGCACAGAGAGGCACAGACACCGATACAACACAGACAAGCAGCACAGACACATGGAGACAGCACAGATAAGCAGCACAGACACATGGATACAGCACGGACAAGCAGCACAGACACATGGATACAGCACAGAGAGGCACAGACACATGGATACAGCACAGAGAGGCACAGACACATAGATACAGCACAGACAAGCAGCACAGACACATGGATACAGCACAGATAAGCAGCACAGACACATGGATACAGCACAGAGAGGCACAGACACAGATACAGCACAGACAAGCAGCACAGACACATGGATACAGCACAGATAAGAAGCACAGACACATGAATACAGCACAGATAGGCACAGACACATGGATACAGCACAGATAAGCAGCACAGACACATGGATACAGCCCAGAGAGGCACAGACACATGGATACAGCACAGACAAGCAGCACAGACACATGGATACAGCACAGAGGCACAGACACATGGATACAGCACAGATAAGCAGCACAGACACATGGATACAGCAGAGATAAGCAGCACAGACACATACATACAGCACAGGTAAGCAGCACAGACACATACATACAGCACAGAGAAGCACATACACATGGATACAGCACAGACAAGCAGCAAAGACACATGGATACAGCACAGAGAGGCACAGACACATGGATACAGCACAGATAAGCAGCACAGACACATGGATACAGCACAGAGAGGCACAGACACATGGATACAGCACAGATAAGCAGCACAGACACATGGATACAGCACGGACAAGCAGCACAGACACATGGATACAGCACAGATAAGCAGCACAGACACATGGATACAGCACGGACAAGCAGCACAGACACATGGATACAGCACAGAGAGGCACAGACACATGGATACAGCACAGATAAGCAGCACAGACACATTGATACAGCACAGGTAAGCAGCACAGACACATGGATACAGCACAGGTAAGCAGCACAGACACATGGATACAGCACACAGAGGCACAGGAACAGCACAGACACATGGATACAGAACAGTTGAGCAGTAAAGACACATACATACAGCACAGACAAGCAGTACAGACACATAGATACAGCACAGATGAGCAGTACAGACACATGGATACAGCACAGATAAGCAGCACAGACACATTGATACAGTACACAGTGACACAAGAACAGCACAGACACATGGATACAGTACACAGAGGCACAGGAACAGCACAGACATATACAGGGGACAAAGATACAACACAGAGCAGACATGGACACAGAGCACAAAGCGCCACACAAATGCAGAGCACAGTGACAGGCTAAAACAGACACAAAAAGACACAGCACAGATACTGGAGGCAGACTGCAATCAGCCACACAGAGCCACAGACGGCTCTGTCTGCAAACAAACGTAAAACAGCCAAAATAAGTGCACAAGGAGAATTAGGTGTCAGCTTCTGTAGGTGGGAAACTCCGACAGATGGGCCACACGTTTCTGGCTGACATATGGATATAAAGTTGAAATTAGCTGATGCGCTATTAATTTATTTGCCTGCGTGACGGCAGGAGGGCATGTGGTAAACTCTGGCATGCCCCGCCTCACAGAAACGCCACCCCTGTTCCTCCTCCCCTAGTTTGGGAAAAAACAGCAGAGGCAGCTGTAGCCCCAGCTTCCAGTGTACCTGTGTTTATAATGAATGTAGGGTTTTTAACACTGTGGTCTATGATGGTGGGGGGCATCTGAAATGTATTGGGTCCACTGTCCTACACTGTGACCCTGCTCTGTCATGCCTTGACTGGCCCACGCTGTTACCCCACCCCTTCTCCAGTCTGTACGACCCTATCCCATTGCCCCACTCCCTCTCCTGTCATCACTACCCCACACTGTTACTCCGCCCCCCTCTCCAGTCTGTACGACCCTATCCCATTACCCCACTCCCTCTCCTGTCATCACTACCCACACTGTTACTCCCCCCCCTCTCCAGTCTGTATGACCCTATCCCATTGCCCCACTCCCTCTCCTGTCATCACTACCCCACACTGTTACTCCCCCCCCTCTCCAGTCTGTACGACCCTATCCCATTGCCCCACTCTCTCTCCTGTCATCACTACCCCACACTGTTACTTCACCCCCTCTCCAGTCTGTACGACCCTATCCCATTGCCCCACTCCCTCTCCTGTCATCACTACCCCACACTGTTACTCTGCCCCCCTCTCCAGTCTGTACGACCCTATCCCATTGCCCCATCTCCCTCTCCTGTCATCACTACCCCACACTGTTACTCCCCCCCCTCTCCAGTCTGTACGACCCTATCCCATTGCCCCACTCCCTCTCCTGTCATCACTACCCCACACTGTTACTCCCCCCCCTCTCCAGTCTGTACGACCCTATCCCATTGCCCCACTCCCTCTCCTGTCATCACTACCCCACACTGTTACTCCCCCCCTCTCCAGTCTGTACGACCCTATCCCATTGCCCCACTCCCTCTGCTGTCATCACTACCCCACACTGTTACTCCCCTCCCTCTCCAGTCTGTAAGACCCTATCCCATTGCCCCACTCCCTCTCCTGTCATCACTACCCAACACTGCTACTCCCCCCCCCCCTCCAGTCTGTATGACCCTATCCCATTGCCCCACTCCCTCTCCTGTCATCACTAGCCCACACTGTTACTCCCCTCCCTCTCCAGTCTGTACGACCCTATCCCATTGCCCCACTCCCTCTCCTGTCATCACTACCCCACACTGTTACTCCGCCCCCCTCTCCAGTCTGTATGGCCCTATCCCATTGCCCCACTCCCTCTCCTGTCATCACTACCCCACACTGTTACTCCCCTCCCTCTCCAGTCTGTACGACCCTATCCCATTGCTCCACTCCCTCTCCTGTCATCACTACCCCACACTGTTACTTCACCCCCTCTCCAGTCTGTACGACCCTATCCCATTGCCCCACTCCCTCTCCTGTCATCACTACCCCACACTGTTACTCCGCCCCCCTCTCCAGTTTGTATGGCCCTATCCCATTGCCCCACTCCCTCTCCTGTCATCACTACCCCACACTGTTACTCCGCCCCCCCTCTCCAGTCTGTACGACCCTATCCCATTGCCCCACTCTCTCTCCTGTCATCACTACCCCACACTGTTACTTCACCCCCTCTCCAGTCTGTACGACCCTATCCCATTGCCCCACTCTCTCTCCTGTCATCACTACCCGACACTGTTACTCCCCTCCCTCTCCAGTCTGTACGACCCTATCCCATTGCCCCACTCCCTCTCCTGTCATCACTACCCCACACTGTTACTCCCCCCCTCTCCAGTCTGTACGACCCCATCCCATTGCCCCACTCCCTCTCCTGTCATCACTACCCCACACTGTTACTCCCCCCCCCCTCTCCAGTCTGTATGACCCTATCCCATTGCCCCACTCCCTCTCCTGTCATCACTACCCAACACTGTTACTTCACCCCCCCTCCAGTGTGTATGACCCTATCCCATTGCCCCACTCCCTCTCCTGTCATCACTACCCCACACTGTTACTCCCCCCCCCCTCTCCAGTCTGTATGACCCTATCCCATTGCCCCACTCCCTCTCCTGTCATCACTACCCCACACTGTTACTCCCCTCCCTCTCCAGTCTGTACGACCCTATCCCATTGCCCCACTCCCTCTCCTGTCATCACTACCCCACACTGTTACTTCACCCCCTCTCCAGTCTGTATGACCCTATCCCATTGCCCCACTCCCTCTCCTGTCATCACTACCCCACACTGTTGCTCCGCCCCCCCTCTCCAGTCTGTACGACCCTATCCCATTGCCCCACTCCCTCTCCTGTCATCACTACCCCACACTGTTGCTCCGCCCGCTCTCCAGTCTGTACGACCCTATCCCATTGCCCCACTCTCTCTCCTGTCATCACTACCCCACACTGTTACTCCGCCCCCTCTCCAGTCTGTACGACCCTATCCCATTGCCCCACTCCCTCTCCTGTCATCACTACCCCACACTGTTACTCCGCCCCCCCTCTCCAGTCTGTACGACCCTATCCCATTGCCCCACTCCCTCTCCTGTCATCACTACCCCACACTGTTACTCCCCTCCCTCTCCAGTCTGTACGACCCTATCCCATTGCCCCACTCCCTCTCCTGTCATCACTACCCCACACTGTTACTCCCCCCCTTCTCCAGTCTGTACGACCCAATCCCATTGCCCCACTCCCTCTCCTGTCATCACTACCCCACACTGTTACTCCCCTCCCTCTCCAGTCTGTACGACCCTATCCCATTGCCCCACTCCCTCTCCTGTCATCACTACCCCACACTGTTACTCCCCTCCCTCTCCAGTCTGTACGACCCTATCCCATTGCCCCCACTCCCTCTCCTGTCATCACTACCCCACACTGTTACTTCACCCCCTCTCCAGTCTGTATGACCCTATCCCATTGCCCCACTCCCTCTCCTGTCATCACTACCCCACACTGTTACTCCGCCCCCCTCTCCAGTCTGTACGACCCTATCCCATTGCCCCACTCCCTCTCCTGTCATCACTACCCCACACTGTTACTCCCCCCCTCTCCAGTCTGTACGACCCCATCCATTGCCCCACTCCCTCTCCTGTCATCACTACCCCACACTGTTACTCCCCCCCCTCTCCAGTCTGTATGACCCTATCCCATTGCCCCACTCCCTCTCCTGTCATCACTACCCCACACTGTTACTTCACCCCCTCTCCAGTGTGTATGACCCTATCCCATTGCCCCACTCCCTCTCCTGTCATCACTACCCCACACTGTTACTCCCCTCCCTCTCCAGTCTGTACGACCCTATCCCATTGCCCCACCTCCCTCTCCTGTCATCACTACCCGACACTGTTACTTCACCCCCTCTCCAGTCTGTATGACCCTATCCCATTGCCCCACTCCCTCTCCTGTCATCACTACCCCACACTGTTGCTCCGCCCCCCTCTCCAGTCTGTACGACCCTATCCCATTGCCCCACTCCCTCTCCTGTCATCACTACCCCACACTGTTACTCCCCTCCCTCTCCAGTCTGTACGACCTTATCCCATTGCCCCACTCCCTCTCCTGTCATCACTACCCCACACTGTTACTCCCCCCCCCCTCTCCAGTCTGTACGACCCTATCCCATTGCCCCACTCCCTCTCCTGTCATCACTACCCCACACTGTTACTCCCCCCCCTCTCCAGTCTGTACGACCCTATCCCATTGCCCCACTCCCTCTCCTGTCATCACTACCCCACACTGTTACTCCCCCCCTCTCCAGTCTGTACGACCCTATCCCATTGCCCCACTCCCTCTGCTGTCATCACTACCCCACACTGTTACTCCCCTCCCTCTCCAGTCTGTAAGACCCTATCCCATTGCCCCACTCCCTCTCCTGTCATCACTACCCAACACTGCTACTCCCCCCCCCCTCTCCAGTCTGTATGACCCTATCCCATTGCCCCACTCCCTCTCCTGTCATCACTACCCCACACTGTTACTCCCCTCCCTCTCCAGTCTGTACGACCCTATCCCATTGCCCCACTCCCTCTCCTGTCATCACTACCCCACACTGTTACTCCGCCCCCCTCTCCAGTCTGTACGGCCCTATCCCATTGCCCCACTCCCTCTCCTGTCATCACTAGCCCACACTCTTACTCCCCTCCCTCTCCAGTCTGTACGACCCTATCCCATTGCCCCACTCCCTCTCCTGTCATCACTACCCCACACTGTTACTCCGCCCCCCTTTCCAGTCTGTATGGCCCTATCCCATTGCCCCACTCCCTCTCCTGTCATCACTACCCCACACTGTTACTCCCCTCCCTCTCCAGTCTGTACGACCCTATCCCATTGCCCCACTCCCTCTCCTGTCATCACTACCCCACACTGTTACTTCACCCCCTCTCCAGTCTGTACGACCCTATCCCATTGCCCCACTCCCTCTCCTGTCATCACTACCCCACACTGTTACTCCGCCCCCCTCTCCAGTTTGTATGGCCCTATCCCATTGCCCCACTCCCTCTCCTGTCATCACTACCCCACACTGTTACTCCGCCCCCCCTCTCTAGTCTGTACGACCCTATCCCATTGCCCCACTCTCTCTCCTGTCATCACTACCCCACACTGTTACTTCACCCCCTCTCCAGTCTGTACGACCATATCCCATTGCCCCACTCCCTCTCCTGTCATCACTACCCCACACTGTTACTCCGCCCCCTCTCCAGTCTGTACGACCCTATCCCATTGCCCCACTCTCTCTCCTGTCATCACTACCCCACACTGTTACTCCGCCCCCTCTCCAGTCTGTATGACCCTATCCCATTGCCCCACTCCCTCTCCTGTCATCACTACCCCACACTGTTACTCCGCCCCCCTCTCCAGTCTGTACGACCCTATCCCATTGCCCCACTCCCTCTCCTGTCATCACTACCCCACACTGTTACTCCCCCCCCTCTCCAGTCTGTACGACCCCATCCCATTGCCCCACTCCCTCTCCTGTCATCACTACCCCACACTGTTACTCCCCCCCCTCTCCAGTCTGTATGACCCTATCCCATTGCCCCACTCCCTCTCCTGTCATCACTACCCAACACTGTTACTTCACCCCCTCTCCAGTGTGTATGACCCTATCCCATTGCCCCACTCCCTCTCCTGTCATCACTACCCCACACTGTTACTCCCCTCCCTCTCCAGTCTGTACGACCCTATCCCATTGCCCCACTCCCTCTCCTGTCATCACTACCCCACACTGTTACTTCACCCCCCTCTCCAGTCTGTATGACCCTATCCCATTGCCCCACTCCCTCTCCTGTCATCACTACCCCACACTGTTGCTCTGCCCCCCCTCTCCAGTCTGTACGACCCTATCCCATTGCCCCACTCCCTCTCCTGTCATCACTACCCCACACTGTTGCTCCGCCCCCTCTCCAGTCTGTACGACCCTATCCCATTGCCCCACTCTCTCTCCTGTCATCACTACCCCACACTGTTACTCCGCCCCCTCTCCAGTCTGTACGACCCTATCCCATTGCCCCACTCCCTCTCCTGTCATCACTACCCCACACTGTTACTCCGCCCCCCTCTCCAGTCTGTACGACCCTATCCCATTGCCCCACTCCCTCTCCTGTCATCACTACCCCACACTGTTACTCCCCTCCCTCTCCAGTCTGTACGACCCTATCCCATTGCCCCACTCCCTCTCCTGTCATCACTACCCCACACTGTTACTCCCCCCCCCCTCTCCAGTCTGTACGACCCTATCCCATTGCCCCACTCCCTCTCCTGTCATCACTACCCCACACTGTTACTCCCCTCCCTCTCCAGTCTGTACGACCCTATCCCATTGCCCCACTCCCTCTCCTGTCATCACTACCCCACACTGTTACTCCCCTCCCTCTCCAGTCTGTACGACCCTATCCCATTGCCCCACTCCCTCTCCTGTCATCACTACCCCACACTGTTACTTCACCCCCTCTCCAGTCTGTATGACCCTATCCCATTGCCCCACTCCCTCTCCTGTCATCACTACCCCACACTGTTACTCCGCCCCCCTCTCCAGTCTGTACGACCCTATCCCATTGCCCCACTCCCTCTCCTGTCATCACTACCCCACACTGTTACTCCCCCCCTCTCCAGTCTGTACGACCCCATCCCATTGCCCCACTCCCTCTCCTGTCATCACTACCCCACACTGTTACTCCCCCCCCCTCTCCAGTCTGTATGACCCTATCCCATTGCCCCACTCCCTCTCCTGTCATCACTACCCCACACTGTTACTTCACCCCCTCTCCAGTGTGTATGACCCTATCCCATTGCCCCACTCCCTCTCCTGTCATCACTACCCCACACTGTTACTCCGCCCCCCTCTCCAGTCTGTACGACCCTATCCCATTGCCCCACTCCCTCTCCTGTCATCACTACCCCACACTGTTACTTCACCCCCTCTCCAGTCTGTATGACCCTATCCCATTGCCCCACTCCCTCTCCTGTCATCACTACCCCACACTGTTGCTCCGCCCCCCTCTCCAGTCTGTACGACCCTATCCCATTGCCCCACTCCCTCTCCTGTCATCACTACCCCACACTGTTACTCCCCTCCCTCTCCAGTCTGTACGACCCTATCCCATTGCCCCACTCCCTCTCCTGTCATCACTACCCCACACTGTTACTCCCCTCCCTCTCCAGTCTGTACGACCCTATCCCATTTCCCCACTCCCTCTCCTGTCATCACTACCCCACACTGTTACTCCCCTCCCTCTCCAGTCTGTACGACCCTATCCCATTGCCCCACTCCCTCTCCTGTCATCACTACCCCGCACTGTTAGTTCACCCCCTCTCCAGTCTGTACGACCCTATCCCATTGCCCCACTCCCTCTCCTGTCATCACTACCCCACACTGTTACTCCCCCCCCTCTCCAGTCTGTACGACCCTACCCCATTGTCCCACCCCCTGTCCTGTCTTTACCGTCCCACACTGTTACTCCGCCCCCTCTCCAGTCTGTATGACCCTACCCCATTGTCACACTCCCTCTCCTGCATCTACGACCCCACACAACTTCCCTGCACTAATCTCATTTTGTAGGTAAAATAATGCTCAGTGCTCCAAAATATAATCCTGTTCAGCTGGACAGCTCATAGCTGGTTGTTTTAGCTGGCTATTTTGTTCCAATAAAAGGTGTGAAACGAGGTTGCCATCCACCTGAGCCTGTTCATATATGGGGGTGCCATATTTTTCCTATTCATTTCACAGCGAAGATGCAGGGCATTCTTAATAGTGGACTTCAGTTCTACAGGGCTCAGTACCCCCACCAGAATCTGTAAAGCACACCCGACCTGCCTTCATTCAAGCTCCTGTGAGAACGTGCTTCTATTTCATCGTGTCATCGCCAATTTTGCGATATACGCACATAATGTCCAGTGTGAAATCTTCTCTGATGACGTACATTTTACTCTGACAGAGTATATTCGATCCCTGTAGGACTCAAACTTGTTAGATTTGAATAGCCTAAATATTTTACCGTGCAGTTATATCCCTGCTCAATTAGCAATCATAGCCATATCATACCCAGGGCCATATCATATTTGATAAAAAAATTTAAAAAACTCACCTCTCCATAGTTATCGGACATGTGACGACCGCATAGTTGATGGAATGTGATAGAAGATGGCTCCACTGAATATTTAGACTTAATGTATATGTATTTTTGGGAGCTCCAATGTGAGACTGCACAAATTGGTGGGAAAGATAAATGCATAATGCATTCATGAAGCACATAATGCAATTTTATCAAGGTTGGCTGCAATTTCAGGAAAGATAATTGTATGTGTTTTTTACCGCCAGGGGAGAGGGCACAACTCGTCTTTGGATTTCTTTATTTCCTTTATTTTCTACAGTTAGTCTCATTGAGATCGAGATCTCTTTTACAAGAGAGACCTGCGAACAAAATAAAAACATGTATAAATCGTTTAAAGAGACAAATACGAATCAGTCCCACGTTAACATTCAGCAGTCAAACAGCATACGGCGATAAATCAAAGGAAACACGTACATACACCGTTAAGAAGATCCATGTATAAAACTTAAAAGATTTTCTAAAGGAACAAGAGATTCTAATTTAGAAGTGTTTTGCGATTCATTCCAATTGTGAGGGGCATAATATTGAAAACTTGTTTTGCCCAGTTCAGTATTTATATGTGGTATATCTAAGGCTAAGACGTCCTGAGACCGGGTGCCATGGTTAGCAACAATCCCAGGTCAGAGAGTAAATCACTTAAGAACTAGAGGAAGTTAACTTTCTAAACCAAGAACCAAGACACTCATTCTGAATGCATATATTATATCCATAACAAGCTCTAAAAAAGAAACATAAACCCAGGCACAAGAGCATTCACATGGCTGCTGAAATTGCTACTATAACAATAATAATAATAATAGTAATAATAAATATTTGTAATTTTTAAAAAATTGTATAGCACCTTTCGAGCAGTACAGCACAGGTCGCTTCACACAGTACACAAAGAATTAAAACAAAGTTACCCGGTTTAAACAAACCAAGACAATAACAGACGCGGTTAAACTGACAAAAGATAATATTGTAAAATGAAGACATCATCGTCAGCCTCGGAAATTATAAATTTGAATGGGTAGAATATTGTCTCTTCCAGAAAATCCCTCGTCGAGATCTGAACAGATATCAGAAATCATCATCAAAACTTACGCACTATGGAGGCCGCCGTGAATAGAGATACTGGGTGGGAGAGATATAAAATTAACTGGAACCACACAATCACAAACACAATTCATACAACACGGAAGCTTCTCTTCAGATTGAATCTGCTATTTCAGTGCAAGTTTACTGTTCTGAAATGAATAAATTAGCCAATTTCTTGTTGGTATAGGCCTATTTGTCATTTGACGTTCTCGCCATATGTGCAAAAATGAACTTTCATGAGGCCTAGCAGTATTATTTAAAAAATAGGCTATTTTGCACCTTTGCTCACACGTAGGCTACTTTCAGTAAGTAGCCTACTTGTAAATGCCCTGTGAAATGAAAAACATATGTTCACAAACAGTGTCATAACACACGGGGTAATTTGCTGCATGGTCTCAGGTAAAATGGCCCCCCGCTGTTACATTTTCTGCAGAACCCGCCTTGTAAATCAAATGAAAACTGTGTACGTGAGAAACAACAGTCTTCAGCCTACTTCCTTCTACAAGCCGTACGAAAGTGCAAACGGAGCAAAGGGGAAATGAGACCGAACGCACCTGACCTTTCGCGGAGGAATGTCAACTATCAGCAGAAGTGTCTGCGTTAGGAGCCCGTTTCAGACAGCTTTTCATATCTCGAGAAATTGGAAAAATGCTGCCAGACGATTTCCGTCGATTCGGCGGACAACCACGCCTGTCACATCCGCAAATGGCCCGTGCTCCTCCCGGAGAATCAGTCCCGAGAATGCGCTGCACATATCCACCGATCTTTGCGTCAAATGATTGGGCTGATATTACATTCTGATGACTGATGACTGATGCATCCATGTTATATATAGATCATTGGATTTGTACAGAGGGGCCGACCTGCTGTAAATGGATGCAAGTGAACAAGTAACACCTGTACACAGCCTGTCAGCTGGTGCAGTGAATAGATGCAGCATTCGTGCCATAGATAGGAGGTGTTTTATTTATGTATATAGACGGGACGCATGAGGGTTGTTGCATTGAATTAAACCACCGTATAATGACTGTGTAATCAGCTATTTTCGCCAAGGCAGTTCTGCACAAAACGTGATATTTATCCTTGATTTAATTAGGTCCCCAGCCATAGTCCAGCTCTCTACTCTCTGCCCTCCTAAAGTGGCAAGGACACACATAGATGCCCTGTGCAGTCTGTGAGTGTGTGTGTGAATGCGCGTGTGTGTGGGTGGGCGTGTGCACGTGTACATGTGTGCGCATGCATGCTTGTGCGTGCGCATGTGGGAGGGTGTGTGTCTGCATGTATGTTATGCGTAGGTTTGTGTTTGCATGTGTGTAGCCCGTGTGTGTCCATGTTTGTGTGTCTGTAAGTGCATGCATCTGAGTATGTGTGTGTGTGTGCAGGTGTGTATCTCTCTACGTGTGCTTTTAAAGGATAGGGCAGGTGAATGAGTGAGTGGGCATCGCTGGTGTAATTTTGGGCTCGGCGTGTCTCCGGTGATTTCTTCCACTCGAGGGTAGATCTGGCTGGAGAGCAGCGGTGTAATTATCCTCGGCGTGTGTGTCAGACAGCTGGGGACTTCTTCAACCGCCCAGGCTAATTTCTATCTGCTCTGCACATTTCACTGTGTCAGACCCTGGCTCTTCTCTCTTAAGCAGCCTTTTCTTTTGGCCTTTTCTGAAACCCCCTCTACATTAACACCGAGAACACATTCCGTTAACACTGAAACGTCGGCTCCTTTAACTTTCTTCTATTAACACTGAGACACATGCCACATTAGCCTCTGCATTAACACTGTTCAACTTGCTCAGAGGCGTGGCCTTTTACTACTGAAAAATCCTGCTCTATCAACACTGAGACATGTGGTCTTAACAGTGAAATACCTGCTCCATTATCACTGCTCAATTTGCACTGATATATGCACCATTAACACTGAAACTCCAGGCCCCATTAACATTGTTCTGTTAACACTGAGACACATGCCACGTTAACTGCTGCATTAACAATGTTCAGTTTACAATGAGACGTGGCCTTTCACCACTTAAAATTCCTGCTCCATTTCCAGTGCTCCACTAACACTGAAACACTGCTACGTTTAGTGGCGTTGTGTCCATTCAATCTACGGGGGCACGCATCCCCTTGGATCTTTTATTTTTGGCCCCTCAGAATATGAAATTAATGTACTTCCTTTTTCAAAATTGTCATTTGTAATATTTCTTCACGATGTTTTCCGATTACACAAGTCAAAAGTATTCTTCTACGTATGGCAAAGAACATACTCCTGGTAAACCCCCAATCCTCATTCACCCGTGTTGTTAGTTCTTTTAGAATCAGTATATCACAGAAGGCTATGTTTTGGGTTTATCAGTATTTTATCGGAGATAAAACAGTGACAAGATATTACCTCAGTGGGATAGGGTTGCACGTTGACCTACAATGCACGTTAGGACCAGATCTAAATGAGAGAAGTTGCAACGGCATCTTAGCATTAGAACATCATTGTTGGTGCTTGACTCGTGGCACTGAGGGAGTTCAGCCAGTTGGCACGCTAGAGTGGTGAGTATGACCAGTCACCGTCTGCAACTGTGCAAAAATAAAATAAAAACACACATCTTGGCTCCCTTTGGAAAATATCATATTATACAAATCATGATAACAATGCGTTACATGAAATATTTACCAATAAAGAACAATTGGTCATTTAAATATTTACAAATAAGTGAATAAATTCAACATTCTTCTGAAAACGATCATGTGGCAAAGTGAGTGCCACCCCTCGATTCAAGAGGCGGAGGACAACAGTTCGTTTGGAGCTTTACTCCGTTTATTTTTCAGTTACGCCTTTTCTGGCGTTTTTAAACAAACACACAAACACACCTACACACAAGTTCCGTCTCCCCCCCGAACTCCCAGCAGTCTCCTTTTATGCCCTCAGGCTCACTGTCGAACAATCAAAGCAATTGGTTAATTACACAATTAATAAACAATCATCAATCACCAATTGCATGATTTCCGGCAGCTGTGCCGGCTCCACGAACCACACGAGTTCACTCTCTCTCTTGCCGGCAGTGCCTAAAACCACGCCCCCCTACCACAGATCAATAAACTGATTCATGCAGGTTGTTGACACCAGTGGATTGCTGATTGAAGGTATATATTTCTTGTTTTCTTGATTAACATTAACATATGCGTTTCTTTTGTTCTGATTCTGTTAAGGGCCAATTTGGAAGACATTTTTTGAGGGTTTTTTTTTTTTCTTTTAAGTAATTTAACTAGGCTTTACATCATTCCTGGTATGTTCAGTTCCCTGCTGTCTGTCCATTTGTGATTCCTTTAACTTTCACTTCCTGAGTGTCAGCCACCACATCATTTCCTTTCCCTCAGGGGCCCCTGCCTCTGCCCCCTCCCCTCGTTGGCTCTGTGCTGTCAGCCCCTCTCCCCCTCTCCTTCTCACTGTTAAATTGGTTGCCTTCAGAAGTTTTATGCAGTGGCCGGAAATATCACACCCAATAATAGCTTGACCTCCCATAATCCTCTGCAGGGAGACAGTGGTTAAAGCAGGCTTTTTTCCTCTGTTCTTTTTTCTTTTAAACTGACATTATATTTTAAAAACAGACAGAGAGAGAGACTGAGGCCATACATATTCTTCTAATCTCCTCCCATTAAAACCACTGTCTATGTTGTGGTTAATTAGTTTGTCCACTACAAGTCATTAATGATCACATAATTAAACAATGTCATAACGGCGTGCTGCTGGTACATAATCTTTTGTGCTTTGGAATTATCTTCTTCTTTAATGACTCATCTGTCTAGAGCCTTGTCTTGTTTGTTTTGCATTATTTCATTTTTTTTGACAGGAGTCAGACTGTGATGACCTCTGACCTGGAAGCAGTAATAAGCAAGCTGGCGCTTGCCAGCAGGGCCCGGTGTCCTCCTTGTTCCTTGTTATTAATCTGCTGTCGACTCCACCTTCCTCCCGCCATTACTCATCTGGTGGAGTTTATTTATCTCCACTTTAACGATGGCGCTAATTACAGTCCACTCATCTGCATGGGAAAGGTTAGCTTCCCCCGCTGAACTGGTACCGTCTCGACTCGTCAGACAACCCTGGCCTCCATGCTGGGGTCACTAGCCTGGCTGATGGCTTCTTTTTATTAAATGACATGGGGAAGGATGGAGAGGCTTTCCAGCCATGCTGACATTTTGAAGCATTAGAAAGTAATCGTGTGTGTGTTTGTGTGTGCGTACCGAGTTCTCAATGCATGGAACAGCTTGCTAGGTCGTGTAATTCAGGTAAAGGCCCTCGGGGTGTTTGAGTTTGTTTTCATCCCAACATTAATTATGGCAACCTACTAACAATTGTAATTTAAATGTAGCTTGTCACCATTTAATATTATTAAGGAGAGATTAATTAAACACCCTCCTGTTAACATTTATTACTGCTAATAATGTTTGTTTCCAGTGCTAAAGCAAACGCTTATGAATAATATGAACGCAATGAACAGGAAGTAAAACTGTAAATAATTGTAGTCTCTATACGTCAATGGGGGGACGACATCCGCATTAGGACGGGCACTCAAATAAATGATGTAATCATCATTTTAAAAACACAACATCTATTTAATAATCTATACGTAATTAAGGGCACCGTAATGTAAACTATCACAGAAGGCTATGTTTTGGGTTTATGCTTTTCTGTGTTTGTTTTTAAAACTCAATACGCATGGTAGCTCCCCAGTGGGAGTGCAAAATTAGCTGTTTTCGTCAGAACAAAATCAGCATTTCTACAGATTAAGTATATACAGTATGTCTCTAGTATGTCTTTTTATGCCATTTTCTGCCCAACCCCCCCCCCCCCCCCCCCCCCCCCCCGACACTGTGCGTGTGGCATGGACACCAGTCTCTTGCCTTTAACCGCGGACAGTCAATAGCGGTCAGCGTGATTGGGAAAGCGCTAAACCGCCCGAGTATTTGGAAAAAACAGCTTCCTCCCCTCTCCGCTATCGATCCTGCTCCGGGTAATCTGGGCCGATCGGTTCGTATGTGCCACGGAGACAAGGGAGAACATTCTTTTAATTGCTCTCCATCCATCCAGGGGGAAAAAAACACACTTAAAGTGAGCTTGAAGAATCATCCCTTATGGATGCTCCCAGCACCCCCTTTCTGTGCGGTGAGTAGAAAATAAATGTCAAAGACAACCCCGGCAGCAAGGGGGGGGGGGGGGGGTAGGTGTACGGGGACTTTGGCAAACATGACTGTTTTCCTTGACCGGTGGTCGGAATGAAAGGAGCTCGCAATCGATTTAAAGATCTTGTTTCAGTACTGGGACCAACTCAAATGGTGAGCAGCTCCCCAGTTGCCTAATAAGCAGCCAGCACCTGGGGGTCAGTTGCATAAACATAGCCTGAAATCTATGCCTAAGTGTAACAGTAAGTCAGACTTAAGTTAGTCATCAAGCCGTCTTACTCAGGGCTAACCTGAGCTTACACTTACTTAGCCACGTTTGTTTTCTGAATTATGGGTAAAATAATACATGGACTAAGAAACTGATTAACTTGTGTCTGACTGGTTATCCAAGCAAAATAAAGACTGACCTCTGACCTTGTGATTTAGACTCGTCTTACATACCTAAAAACGGGCCCCCTGGGGGGCGGCAGACAGAAGGCGCTCTGATGGAAGGAAACAGCATTTGGTTTGATTCCAGAATGCAGGACTTGACGTGAGTCGGGCGGGACTGTACGTGCCAGGCAGGATCAGAGGTCAGAAGTCAGAGGTGGCAGGCGCTCGGGTGGGATGATGTTCTGCTGCCTGATACTGTGCAGTTACCCGGGCACGTGACCATTAGTCATCCTGGACCACATCATCCAGTCCCTGTTCTCCGCAGACAGTTACAACTTGGCTACTGAGAGAGAGAGAGAGAGAGAGGAGGGGAGAGAGAGAGAGTCACAAAGGGCGAAGGAGAGATTGAACAATAAGGAAAGAGGAAGCGGAAATATTAAAACAGATTCACTTAAAAAAATAAAAAAAGACTAAATGGGGGAGATTACATATTTCAAAATGCTTGAAAACCATTATTTCCAAATGTAACTCCCTTCCCATCTGTTTCACAGTCTCCAGTGTACCGGCAGCAGAGGATCTCCCAAGTATGTGCCAGCCTGAACCAGGCTGAGGGCTTGGGAGGTCACCTGTGTCAGCGTGAGTGGTAGGTGAGGGTGGGGGAGGGAAGTTGTATTTGTACTATATTAAAAAAGGGGAAATTATGTTACTAAGAAAGCGTTATAAATGGGAATAATTAAATTCTCTGTGTATATTTATTTATAATGTACTGTTATGTGTTTCACCAGTTCAAATTTGTACTGTTTTAATATGCTTTGCCAGTTATTTATTTATTTATTTTTTTTTTGTTTTATTGGCATGCCAATAAAGCCCTTTTGAAAATGCGTTTGGAATATGAGAGAAGGGCTAGAGGGAAACAGAGCTCAATCATATTCATATTGCCTGCGTTTTGTATGTGTGGCGCACGCCTGTAAGATTATTTGCCGGTGTCGATCTTCTGTTTGCCACACTCTGACTTTGAAATTTAAATTTGAGAGACAGAGCAAGCGGGTGAAGGAGGGAGAGAATGGGAGAATGGAGAATGGAGGGGGTGAGAGGGAGGGAGGGATGGTAAGGAGAAGGGGGGAGAAATATCTATAAAACAATAACAGAAACAAACAGGGAGAGTAATAACAGACATGGGGAGATGGGTGGATATGAAAGACAGGAGAGAGAGAGAGAGAGAGAGAGAGAGAGGGAGAGAGAGCACATCAAAGGGAGCGATGGATGAATACTGAAGTGAGATGAAACGCAACGCTTTGAGGGGGTAACAAAGCGAGTGGTCGGGAAGAGAGGACTGTGAATACTCCTCCTACCCTCCACCTATCACCCCCCCCCCCCCTTCCCCTCCCCCAAGAGGTCAAAGGTCACCCCAGCCATCACATCAGAAGCCTGCATGGCACCGTGTTCATCTTTTTCTCAAAATGCATTGCCATTTTGGTGGATTAATATAAAATGCCGCTTATCTTCTTTGCAGCTTTAGTATCAGATTTTTATTTTTTTATTTTTTTATTTTTTCTCATTAGTTCACTGTACCAGATGCCCTTTGTGAAGGTCAAGTAGCGTAGATTCCATCTTGCACATGCTTATTTGAAGTACCTCCGGCTCATGGGGTTTATAGGTGTTCAAACTGATGCTCCACACCGTTAGCCCCCTCGACTTCACTTTTCCCCTATACTGCTCCCCCTAGTGACGAACCATCGACCATTCAGGCCCTTGTTGTCCTTCCGTAGCTAAGGCAGAGCCGGGGCATGTCAGAGTGCGTCAAACACCTTTTTTTTCAGGTTGGCTCTCCTGTAAAAAAAAAAAAAACAGCCAGGAAATGGATCACAGGAATGAACAGAGAGCAGTCGTCGCTGTTTGCAGAAAGCCGCGCTCGTCTTCTGTTTGAACGGCAGCAATAAAAATCGGCTGTTCTAAAAACTGACTGAAAGTGCGGTAAGTCTTCGTTCCTGAGGGGGGGGGGGGGGGGGGTGGGCATGGGCATGGGGTGCCCCGCAGAGGCAGCAGACGTGTAAAGATTGTCCAGCTGTGTATGAAGCGAGAGGAACCTTATAGCGCACCCCCCGCCCCCATTCCACTGGCAGCACCGCAGACGGTTTAGCAATTAGCAGAGTGAGCGATTATCCTTCCCACAATGCACCGCTTTCTTTCCCTCCTCGTGTTCCTAATGACCTGCCTTCGTTTGTCTCCCGATCGGCAGTTCCCGCGTTCTTTAACACCGTTACTTAAATCTCTTTTTCCGTCGTCTTTCTCTCTCCCTCCCTCCCACTTTCCCCTTCATTCTCTCTCTAACCCTTCCCTCCCTCCTCCAGTGCATGGCTGACGTCTGTGGGTTTGATGTATTCATATGTTCAGGTAGGCCCCAGCAGGGGGCTGCCCCCTTAGACGTGCAATTACTGTGTAAAGCCTCACTCCCAATGGAGGTGCGGGAGGGGCGGGCTAAGGGGGGGGTACCTTGCTTTGCCTGGCTAAAGGTGACATCACCACAAGGTGCTGGATACAATCGGCGAGCACTGCCCCAAGGAGAGTACACATCACACCGCTGACTTTTCTGTATTAGGAGCTGTGCGGTGACCGTGGCGACGGCGTTCCTTCCCTATTTCACCCTGCCCCGCCCTATCCCAACACACCCTGCCCCCATGTGCTGCAGGTGCTCAGTGGAGGAGATACCTGCGCAGGTAAGCAGGCCGTACCGGTGTAGTTTGCTCAACCTCTGTGTCCAACACCCCAGGTAGAGTGGGGCGGGGCATGGTGGGGAGGGGCCAAATGTGTGCAAAAGCATAGAGGCGCTGTTATAACATTTATAAATGCGCATTCAATTCTACCCAAGCGTTTCGGTGGTATTGTTTTGTGATAACCCTTGTTTATTTGTGTTATATTGACTTGTCTTAATGCGTATTCGCGTGCGCTAACATCATGCTGTGAGTGAGGGTGAAAGTAAATGGTTGCTGTCAGATACAAGCCACACAATTTTGAAAAACATCCCCAGTGCGCCATACCAGCATATGCCTCCTGATACATTGAGCAACGTCTGCTGTATTTATTTAAAAGTCGCCATGATTCAGCCGTACAAAAATCAAACGGCAAATATCATCCATTATTTATGTCCGCTAACCTAATGCTCTGTCGTTTTTGCTTGCAACTGATTTTATAAATCGTGGGTGTGCTCTTGATATAGAATTGTCATGGTAACCTTGTGTGTTTACAGGTGGGGTGACATCGGCGATGGTATTTAGGGGTCTGCCGGGTAGCATCCTGTTATGGCATTGTTCCAGTGCATGGATGGGCCCCGCGGTTCGGTATCAGTGCTGACGGTGGCCCACAGCCCCGCAAGGCGACACCCGACTGGCTCTAGCATTACCCAGGGAGGTGAGGGCTTTAGGTGGCTGGGATTACAGCGTCTCATCGCTCCCTAGCAACCCCTGCCGGTCCGACAGGCACCCACAAGTTGAGCTGCACTTGATTTGTGCCTGTGACAGAGTGATGCTTTCGCGAATGCTCGCTTGTCTGTGCTCTCCCCCTCTCGATAGCGGAGGTTGCAGCAGTGAGTGCTGACAATGAGCTCTTTTGGAAAGTAGCCTATTTGAGTACAATCACATTTAACGGTGCCAAGTTATTATAAATAATACTGTGTCACTGCTGTCAAGTCTATGTTCAGTACATGAGTATTGTTAAAATGAACAAAACGTGCAATTTTTATTAGTAATTACATGAACTATTCTTTGTTTACTGTTAAATGATTCTTCTTGGTGCTGCTGTAACTCTGAGGTTATTGTCTACTGGCAGTATAACAGAATTTGAGTTGTATTTGGGGTGTGTGGGTTTGTTGCACAGTACATAATTTAAAAAAAAATCTGTAATACACCTTACCCACACCTGCCTTCTCAGGTAAATGTACTACACCACACCTGCCCCCCTCAGGTAAATGTAATGCACCAAACCCACACCTGCCCCCCAGGTAAATGTAATGCACCACATCCATACCTGCCCCCTCAGGTAAATGTAATACACCACACCTGCCCCCTCAGGTAAATGTACTACACCACAGGCACACCTGCCCCCTCAGGTAAATGCACAACACCACACCTGCTCCCTCAGGTAAATTCACTACTCCTCTCAGGTAGATGTGCCACCACTGTGCCCTCATGTGAATGCATTTTGCCGTTTCCCTCAGGTAAGTCATCCCACACCTTACTTCTCAGGTAATAGCATTATAAGGATACGCCCCTCTATGTATGTGTATTCTTTCAGAGTTGTTCTGAACTCTTTCAGGGTTAAATAAGGCTGTTTTTTGTGGAATGTCAAGGACCTTCCCCCCGCTTTCTGTTTGCTGTGTGCAGAAGTTAAATGTCATGAATTCTTAATGCTTAACGAGGCCAGCAGCTCTTAAGTAAGTGCTCTGTAACATTTCTGCTAATTGGCTTCAGTGGTTGTACATTCTTCTTGTAGTGGATTAAGAGCAGGGCAAACTGAGGCTGTGTGTGTGTGGGGAGGGGGCGGGGGGGGGGGCTCAGAGGGGCTTGCAGAGATGGTCGGTGAAGGATATCTGGCAGGTGGGGTCCTCGTGTTTCAGTATGTAGTCTGGAGATGGTTTTGGCGAGAGTGATCTCCACTTTACTCTGCTCTGGTTTGGTTGCCAGTGTTTGAATCAAACTCCAAAAAATCCCCAAAACGATATGCTTTCTTTGTTGTTTGTTTGTTTTTGATTTTTTTTACAAAAAAAGTATTTTTCACCTTTCCCAATGCAGGGTTGGCGGGGGGGGCGTTGGGAATACATTGAATCCAACTGTGATTCTTTGCAGAAAAATAAATAAAGAAAGGAACAAAAAGAAAGACAGAGGCAGACATTTCTTAGCTTTGGTCCCCCTCCATGAGCACTTGAGTACTGGTGGACACTGGACAGGGTGGCCTGGAGAGACAGAAAAAGTAGGGGACAGTGGCACAGGGGGACAGAGGTGGAAAAGGAGGGGTGGAAAGCTAGGGATAAAAAAGGCAGAACGGGAGAAAGAGGGGGTAAAGAGCTGCGAGAGAAGGACAGAGGGAGAGAGCACAAAAAGGAAAAGAGGGTAGAGAGAGGCAGAGAGAAAGATGGAGGGGGGAGGTAAAGGAAATGAGACAAAGGGAGGGAAGGGCTAGAGAGGCAGATAGTGAGGAGAAAAAGAGCTTGTGAGAGAAAGGCAGAGAGGGAGGAGGGAGGGTCATAGGGAGAGAGAGAGTGTGTGTGGTATGGTCAGTAGTGGCAGCGGTTGGTCATTGGTCACAGGACGGCTCCTTCCTGTCCCTGAATCCGCCCTCCTCACCCCAGGCGAGCGATGGACTTGGCCAAATCCACACAATTGACGGGAGAAACAAGCAGTCACGCACGCTGCCCCCCTGCCCCCCCCCCCCCCCCCCCCCGCCACTGCTCCATCAGCCTCCGCCTCCTGGTCTTTCTGTGTGCCTGTCCCGCCACCCGCCGCCAATTAAGCGAATAGGAGAGATGCCGGGCCTTAATCCGTACCAGTGTCAGAGAGGCATGCCTTGTGCCGCCCCCCCCGTGGGGCACGTCTCGCCTGCCCCACGAGGACAGCAGAGACGGCGCTGTGCCACAGCGGCCTCCCCACAGGACGAGTCGGGCTCGGCCCGGCGGGCCTCCGTCCCACTGGGCCACCGGGCCTCTCGCACCTACCCGTGAAGCTTCTCGCCCCGCCGCCATGTCGATCCTGCCATCCATGCTAACCGACATCGATCCGGTACAAGGGGAGCCACAGCAGGGTTTCCGGCTGGCCCCCACATCTGCCGCCCCGCCGGCCCGTGATGTTGTCGCCCTTGTTCTTTTTCTCTGTTCTTGTTTTTTTCCCATAGCTTTAACTCTATAAACTTCACTCCTAGTGGTTGAGACGTATCCGTCTCAATTACAGTGTTTGTGTTTGTCTGAATGTTTGTTATAAACTACAGCTTGAAGAAAACCCCGTAAATTTTGACACAGTATTAAAAGGGTAGCCTCTTGCAAAAACTTCAGCTTCTCCAGTTACACTGCAGTGCAATAAAATAGGAGGGTGCTATTAATAGCCCAAAGCACTTATAACCCTCCTCTCGCCACAGCCGCAGACTGTAAAATGCATAAAGTGCACCATTTATACACGCTAAGAAAATCATGTTCACGTATAGAAACAATAATAATTTTTTAAAACGTACAAATGAGCATTCGCCTTTTTGCCTTGCTTACTGTACTATGTACAGTACCTGATGCACTTTCGGTTTAGAAAACACCTAATTTTTTTCTCCAAAATCTCTTGTATAAATATGTTTAAGAAACCACAGTACTTACCAGTATATTCAGCTACAGCTGTTTTCTGATTAACCCTGAAGAGTTTATCTTGTTGCATTTCACCAAAGTCCTGTACAGTCGACATTTCCACAGTAACCACCTATCGCACTTAGGGCTGAAATACGTTGCTGTTGTTGTGTAAAAACACGCGCGCTTTTTTTTTTTTTTTACGTATTTAAATACATTAGGTGACTTATGTTATGGTTATCATGTATATACTGTATGTGACTATTCTGAAATAAATGTATTCTGTTGCAAATTTCTGAATGATATAGCTTCTTCTTCAATTCAAACTTTAAACCATGGATGTGCAGGGAATATTTTTTGAGATATTGACATTTAAATAAAACTAGTAGAAACTAGGTGGAAATTGCCTCTGGAGGGCCAAAGTAAATAGAGTTAATTGTCCTCCTCATCATGTCACTTCTGAAAACAGTTTGAAATAGTGTTCCCAGAGTCCGTGAGCCAGCTTCTGGCTAGTGGACGGCGATTGAGGAGTCCGAACCCCTTGTCCTCGCTAAAAATGACACTCCGCTCCCCTCTGTGTCTCTCATGCTTTGTCAGTGCAGGTGCGCTTTCTTCCTCTCTCCTTCCTGGAGAAATAGTAGCAGGGTTAATTACTCCATGCACTGGGGTGTCTGACTGATGGCTTTGTCTGGAGGGGGGTTTGCTGTGTTTGGGGTGGGGTGGGGGCTGCTGACTGATGGTTTTGTGTGGAGGGCGGTTTTCTGAGGTTGGGGTAGGGGGCTGCTGACTGATGCTTTTGGGTGGAGGGCGGTTTTTTGGGATTTGGGTGGGGGCTGCTGACTGATGGTTTTGTGTGGAGGGCGGTTTTCTGAGGTTGGGGTGGGGGGCTGCTGACTGATGCTTTTGTGTGGAGGGCGGTTTTCTGAGGTTGGGGTGGGGGGCTGCTGACTGATGCTTTTGGGTGGAGGGCGGTTTTCTGAGGTTGGGGTGGGGGGCTGCTGAGACAGAGAAATGGAATGATAGAGGGAGAGGAGAGAGAGAAGAATTGAGGGATGGACACAGTTTAGGAGTGAGAGAGGGTAGGATCGAAAATAGAGGAATCCGTAAAAAAAGGAACAGAAGATAAAGGAGAGAGACGTTATTGGCTTCAGGTGCACATATCACTTTAATACAGAATGTCATATTAAATAGAGCAGCTCCTTTGACCCTTCCCCACACACCCTGAAAGTAAAATGGGAAGGTTTTCACATGTGCCGTAGCCTTACCTGGATAACAAGAAGTGTTCCCAAGGAATGGTGTGGAGTGCGAATGCATAACTGCAACTCAAGAGCGTTCTAGTTTCCAAGTGTTGCGAGAGACCTGACATAGTTTCCTTTAAGGTAAACTGGAATTTCCTTTTTTTCTTGTTTTGTTGTTGTTGCGTTTAGCCCCCAATTCCAATCCGCTGCTGTCGGCTCCCTGTTTTTTGCTGAGAGTGCTTCAGTAGTTGTACTTGCTGAAGTTAATTCCCTGTTCATTCCTGGCTTTTTTTTCTCTTTTTATTCTTTACCACAACAATAAAGGAAATTAAAAAGGCAAGGACATTCCGTCTTATTTACTTCTTGTTTTTGCTGTTCTTATCACCATAGCAATAAGAAGTCACATGATTGAACATGTCCGCACAAGAAAGTGTGTACATACAGTAGGCCACACATCAGTTACTTTGATGTTCACATTGCCGTAGGGCCAGTTTTGGAAAGTGCTGTGTTTATTAAAGAGACATGCACTGGCAATTTTCACTCCCCCTAAAGAGAGGGAGGTCTAACTACACTAATACCACCATAATATTCAAGCAATAATAATATATTTGGTGTGAATCTATCTGTGGGAGTAGAGTTTTGGTGTGAATCTGTCTGTGGGAGTGGAGTTTTTGTGTGGATCTGTCTGTGGGAGTGGAGTTTTGGTGTGGATCTGTCTGTGGGAGTAGAGCTTTGGTGTGGATCTGTCTGTGGGAGTAGAGTTTTGGTGTGGATCTGTCTGTGGGAGTAGAGTTTTGGTGTGGATCAGTCTGTGGGAGTAGAGTTGTGATGGGGATCTGTCTGTTTGAAGGTGATGCAGGGTTCTTGTGTGAAGGCAGGATTTGCGAGGTCTTGCATCTGCATGGCAACGAAGTGAGAATAAAAGACAGAGACCTTGATATCCTCAATAGAAAATCCTAAAGGACTGCAACTCCTTTCAGCTGCCCACACATTGCACACTCTCTCTCTCTCTCTCTCCCTCTCTCTCTTCCTCTCTCTCTTTCTCTCTCACAAGCACACACACACAAACACATAGGTACAAGCATACAAACATCACACACACAAGCATACAAACACCCACACGCACACACAAGCATGCAGACATCACAGACATACATATAATATACATACATACATACAAATACATATACTGTACATGTACATGCATAAATGCATATGGAGATACAAAATTACAGGTACAAACACACATTTAAACACACTCACTCACTCTCACTCTCTCACAAATACCCTATTGTTATTCATGAACATCTTAGTTACAGGGAATAAAATGACACATTGAGTGACATCACATACGTATACGGGATCTGTCCCCTGGCCCGGTGCCTGCATTGACCGCAGCAGGCCAGGACTGAGATGCAAAGAGGAACACTTGCTGGCAGGCCTCTTAATGTGTCTCAGATTTATTTATACATCTATTTGCTTAATTGATGCCTCCCCCTGCCCTGCTCCTCTGCCTCCCCCCATGGTCAGCCCACAAAATTTCAGCTTCCTTCCTAATGAGCAGGTGAGACGGGATTTGGGCTAATTACCTTTCCATGACTTGCATCATAATCAAGGAAACCATTAACAAAGAACAAATTAAAAAGAAATACTCCAACCAAACATTATGGCGTGAGTAATATTATTTCAGGATATAAAGGTGTCTATAAATACAGAATGTGCGTGAGGGGTAGAGGGGGAGAAGGTAGCTGGGGACTGTGTACATGTACATATAGTAGTACTAAGATCAGTAGCGGTTAAAGAAGGAGCAGCAAATCACAAATCGCAAATAATACTTATAGCAGCAGCAGCAACCATAGTAGCACTAGTAGAAATTGTAGCAATAGTAGTATCAGTAAATAAGAAAATAAAAAGTTTATTCCAGCTATATTACTGACCTTAGACACTTTTGGCAAGATTTCTGTGTTTAAGCTGAATCTAAGCAAATGTTTACTCTTGTGCTTCTTAAAAATATATATATATAAATAAATAAATAGTAGTATCAGTAATTATATCGGAATAGTAGTTATAACAGCAACAGCAATTGAGGTTGTTGCCATTGTATTCGCATGAGTAACACTAACATAATAATTAATAAAAGTAACAGTACTAGTGGCAGTAATATTAACTATAGTATTCATAGTGGTAGTGTAATAGTGCTTGGTTGCCTCTGGAATGGAAACTCTCCCTGGTAATAAGGATAGTAACAGTGATAACATTTGCAATGGCAGTATCACCACCACTAGTACAGTGGTAATAACAATAGTAGCAGTAACTATGTTAGCAATAGCTACAGTAATAGCGCAGCAATAGTTATAATAACAATAATAACAGTATGTTAGCAATAGCTACAGTAATAGCAACCGCAGTGTTAGTGGTAATAATGAGAGCAATTATTAATTATTAATGAGAGCAGTAGTAATATGAGTAAATAGTAGGAGCAGCAGTAAGAGCAGTAGTATTAATGGTAATAACAATAATATGAACAGTAGCAGCATTCATGGTAATAAGGATAGTAACAACAGTAATAGCTTTAGTAATAGCATTAGCATCATTTGTGGTAACAAGAATAGTAACAGTAATAACAGTAGCATTATTCCCAATAATAATGATAGTAACAGTAATAACAGTAGCATTATTCCCAGTAATAATGATAGTAACAATAATAACAGTAGCATTATTCCCAGTAATAATGGTAGCAACAGTAGCAGTATTAGTGGTGTTGAGTAGACCTCACACTGAGTTGTGAGTTGGGCACTTCTCTCCCCTAACCGGCGTTAATAAAATAAGCGTTGGGTTCTGCGGGACTGGCGGTGTCTGACTCCCGGAAATGCTCATTTGTCTCCCTAATCTTACACAAAATAACATTTGCATTCAACCAGCTGCCTATAATAATGCTTGACAGTTATGAGGCAGCCTGGCCACATTACCATTAATCTCGATTAAATAAAGCTTAGCGCTTGTCGCATGAATATTTACAGTGTGGCCAGGCCCATCAGCCACTGTAAATTCATAAATCATTGCCCCAGATTATGGGATTTATGGCCGTTTTATTATTCATGATCTGCCTTTTATGTGTTTATATATTTATTTTCCACTCCACATGCAACCAATAGTGATGGTGTTGGAGGTAGGTGGGGTTTTTCCACCTCCCGCACTGTCCCCTGTCAATCAGAACCTGCTCCCCCTCCCCGACACCACAGGATTAAACCTAAACCCACCAAAATGACTGCATCCCCTCCCATGTTATTTGGTTCCTTTCAAACTGTCCAGTGTGTCCTTTGTTTTGTTAGCTAGCTCACTACAGGTGGCTGTTTTTAGACGGGCACATTAGATACACAATTTTTCCCATAAAAAAAGTTAGCAAGCGGGCCGTGTGGACGGGCCCCGCAGTCTGTTATTGAATCCGGACCGCGCCAGTGCCGTCTGCGGCCAGCAGCCCTGCAGGGCAGCGTGAAATTGGCAGTAGTATTGCCCAGGGAGGGAGAGATTTAGTCAGCTGGGATGACCGTGTGTAATAGCTCACCAGTGACCCCCGTTGGTCAATTGAGCGTCTGCATTCTGCTTTCTTAAAGCTGCGCGTGGAGTGTCTTCCTCCGGTCAACTTGTGGAAGCGGTCTGTGCGTTATGAAAAGAAGCAACGGCGTGACATTACGTGTTTTTGAGGGACACTCCAAAACGTGACGTTACGCACTCTCCCCGAATCGATAGTGGAGGTTGCAGCAACGAGCGCGCGTAAGTACGATTGAGCGTTCTAAACTGAGAGAAAAAAGGATTGTGAAGCATGAGAAGAAATGTTTATTAGGACACCAAAGAGAGCTACTGTTCCTTACCCTTCAGATCATCTAAGGCAGTGGTTCCCAACGTCGGTCCTCGGGGACCACTGTGTATGCTTGTTTTTGTTCCAACCACAATTGCAATCCCAAAATTCTAACAAGCTGTTAATTTTTCTTAATTAGTTGCTTTTCATGTTTAGAGGGATTAGCCTATTTACCCTCTTAAGCCACATCATGTCAGAAATAGCTAAGCATGCCATGAAGAATAAAATTCCTGTGTTCCTAATGTGCTTATTGGGCTATATTGCAAATAGGCAACATTTTTTTAAATGATCAAATTAAAGACTGCGGTGAATCAATTGGCTCCTAATTAGGTAGTTGAACACGTGTGTGTTTAAGTTCCCTCATCATTTGTTTCTTAAATGTATTAACACAATGCAGGTTTGGCTCATTATCATTCTCTTTGTCTTTTCTTCATTATTATCAAATGGTTCGTTTTAGTGGCCATGTGTCCACAATTTCATCAATTAGGAGCATATTGATTCACCTCAGTCTTTAATTTTAATCAGTTAAAAAAAAAAAATTTTTGCCCCTCTTTTTGTAATTATTTGCATTGCAATATAGCCACAATAAACAATGAGAATATTGGACTTTTATTATTCATGACATGCATAGCTATTGCTAACATAATGTGGCTTAAGAGGGTAAATAATCCCTCTAAATATGACAAACACCTAATTAAGAACAATTGACAGCTTGTTAAAATTCCGGGATTGCAATTGTGGTTGGAACGAAAACCAGCATACACAGTGGTCCCCGAGGACCGACGTTGGGAACCACTGATCTAAGGGGCGGAGATTGAGAGATGATTGACAGGGGTGAGGATCATATTGCGGCATACAAATTTTCCAAGGACCAGCAGCTGTGGTGGCAAGCTATTGGCAGGGGAGCAGCTCATTACCCACAATACCCTGCTCCCTCTTTCCCATTACCCCGTTCTGATCTGTCCATCCGACCAACCGCCCAAGTCCCTATTCATCTCTATGTCATTTCACATTTTCAGTTGGTTTCTGTGTGTCGTCTACCTTATTTTGCAGAAAGAAACCAATCTGTCCTTCGCCGGAGTTCAGGTTGTTTCATGTTTCTGCAGGGCCCCCTGCCAGGGCTGAGTTTTTTGGGTGGGCCAATGAGGCCGGTGCCCTGCGGTTTGGCTCAGGAGGCTGCAGGGAGGTAATCAATAGACGGAGATCTTAAAGATACTGCATATGCTCTGGCTTTCTTATCCCTTTTTTACATTACACAGAGCAGCAGGCAGGTGCGTGTGTGTGCGTGAGTGCGTGCGTGTGTGCGAGGCTGAACACTGGAGTTGAAGACTGTGTCTCTGTCCTGTGACAGGTGATCTGCGGTGCCAGCCGTTTGCCCTCCCGTTCACTTGCTCTCGTTTTCAGGTGACTGATATGAAGGTTAACTGGCACTTAATGTCCGTGTTTAAAGCCCGCCGGGCGCTCTTGCCATTTGCCGCCGACCGGCCCCGTGCAGCTGCGGCCGGGAGTGGCCAGCGGAGCGGAACTAAAACGGAGCATGTGTCTCAGGTCGGCTCGGCTCTCCACCTCGCAGCTGTGCAGTCTTCAGCCGAGGCCGCTAATCCGCGTGCTCTTTCGGTTCAGACCCGGCTCGCGCTGTCGCGGAGATGAGTTTACTTTGCGTAAAAGTCCGACAATTCACTGTAAGATTTTTCTTTTACAGGATAAGCCAGAAGTATTTTTGTGCGGGGGAGCTGTTTCATTTTTTGAGCGCGTTTTCTCAGTGCTATAGGCAAGAAAGCAGGTTCAGTTTTTTTAAGCAGGGTGAGATGAAGCAATAAGGGAATGAGACGAAGTGAAAGAGCGACGGCAGGAAACTGCTGAAAGAAAAACGCATCTCAATCGACCTGCGCAGGCAGGATCACGAGCCATGAATTAAGGTTCGAACACAAACATACAGGCAGGTCAAATGAGAGATTCCCCTGGAAATTGTCTGAAATAGAAGTCTGTATGTTGGCGGGTAGCTACATCAAAGACGTAGAGGAGATAGAAAAGGTACTCAGAGAGAGACTGCTATGTTGCTAGGGAGATGGACAATGGAGATGGATTTGTTGGCAGACAGGTAGACAGACAGACGAGTAGATTTATAGAAGGGTGGGTAGGATGATTCTCAATGGATTGATAGAAAGAGTGAGGGAGTACAGGACAGAGAGAGGGGGAGAGAAAGAGAGAGACAGAATGATAGGCAGGTAGCTAGCTCTATTGGGCAGATTGACAGTCGGCATTAAACTTGACATGAACAGAATGTGACAAGACTGATGTGGAGGCGTTGGTGTTTGTAAATACACTGCTGTTCCATCTCTAGCCTCCAGGGGTCCTCCCCACACATCTGCTTTCCAGCTAGAGGGGAGGGTGGGGTGTGGGGGCAGGGGGTGCACTCATGGACAGATATTACAGTCATCTCCCCACAGGATCTGTGCTGCCTCCTCTTGTTCAACAGTACTTCTCCTCAATGAACTTTAATAAAGGAAATGTGCCCCAATTCTGTGGGTCTGGGGTCCAAATAATGAAACATATCGATTTGAGCATTACATTCTTGTCGATACTCTCCCAAGCTGGGAGGGTAGGTTTGCAAGCTGCGGTGTGGATGGTTATGAGGATGAGAGTGCCACCTAGAGCCAGTCACTAAAAGACCACAGAAAGCCAAAACTGAGAAAGGAAATATATAAAAATAGACAAAACAACAGTTCTTAATCACCCTCATAAAAATGTCCAAGTTTTTTTTTTTTTTACCGTTCCACAGTTTCTTCCTCAATGCTCACTGTACAATTTGTTTGTTGAATTGTTTTCTTTGTATCTGTGTGTGTTTGTTTATGTGTGCATATACAGTATGTGTGTTTGTAAATGCATATGTAGATTAGATGTGTAGGTGTATGTGCATGCTATATGTTTTTGGTGAGTGCATAGATGTGGGTTGGTGGGTGTTTGTGTGCAGGCTATGTATGTGGCTGGGTGTGTTTTTGTGTGCATGTAACTCTAGTGTAGGCGTGTGTGTGTGTGTGTGTGTGTGTGTGGTGCGTGCGTGCGTGCGTGCGTGCGTGCGTGCGTGCGTGCGTGCGTGCGTGCGTGCGTGCGTGCGTGCGTGCGTGCGTGCGTGCGTGCGTGCGTGCGTGTGTTGAACACCCTTGATTTCTTGTTTCTGTGGCTGAGCTGTGGCAGCAGTGCCATTGCTTTCAGTGTAACTCTGAATGGGCTGTGTGTCTGTGCAGCACTGTCTCCTCCATCTCAAGGCCCTAAAGCCTGACAATAGGCCCACCGTTGTTCCCTCTCTTCTCCTTGTAACACGTATTCATCCCGTGTCCCTCACCCACACAAGGACACACGCAGTGCCTCTATAATCAAGGGCATTCACACACACACACACACACACTTTCCACAGACCCACCTATTCTCTCTTTACTTTCTTTTCCTGTGTTTTTAATTCTCTCTCTCTCTCTCTCTCTCTCTCTTTCTCCTCTGTCTTCTCTGTCTGACTCCAAAATGATAAAATCAGTTAAGTAAAGCTGGTGTGCCTGTGCCACCTTAATGACAAGCAGCTCCAAGCAGTATCCTGGGCACTATTAAATATGCACATACAAAATGAAATAAACAATAACTGATATTACTGTTTTATACAGATTTCGCGATGGAACCCGATTATCTCTTTAATCTAATAATAACGAAGTAATTCATGACTAAATTATACTGGATTTTTGTAGCGTACTACTGTATAGCCTATTACACATCGAGATCCGGTTCTTTGTTGAGGAAAAAAGTGTATTATTTGTCATTCCTGAAAAGGCCATAAGAGGGCACTGTCTTCAAAGGTGAAACGACCATAAACAAAAATGTGACGGGGGAGTGGCAGGCTTTTTTAACCGAGCCTGGTTACCTCTATGGGGCGCAATTGTTTGAATAAATGCCGTAGGCTATGTGTCAGAATTTGATATTGATTCATAAATATGAATTTCTATATGGCTATTTTAGCTGTTTTCTCACTGGTTGCTTAATAAACTTGCTATCTGACGAGAAAATAATTAATTTAATGAGACTAATGAGCATAGATTAACGTTGCCTCGGATCCATCATTATCAGTCCAGAAGTGTAGCGGATTAAGCTGATAAAGTGCAGGAAAACTTCGCAAAAAATGATCACCAGAGCAATGCTTATAAAATAACTTGTAAAGTATCATGATACTTTGCTTTTTGTTGTAGTCTACATCAGATTATTTTATTTACTGTTGCTACATCACTGCTATTATGCTATATCCGGATTGTTCTTTATGTATGGGACGGATGGGGCCGTAATTTATCGGATGCATACCTACAATCTCAGTGTACTCTGCAGCGGCTGAGCATAATCTAAAAATACTGGAAAGATCATTTTTGATAATAGCACTGTTACATGTAGCCTACAGTTTTTTGTTGAACGAAGTTTGAATATGAGTAGCCTATGTGGTTATGAAATAAATGTAAAATATATGTATTCTATTATTATTATTTTTATTGTTGTTGTTGTTGTTATTTATTTATTATTATTTTGATATTAGCAGTGTTGGTGAAACTACTCTGAAAGTGTAGTTGTACAAACTAACAATTACTAAACACTGAAAGTAGTTGAACTACAGCAAGCTACCCTAAAAAGATTTAGCTTGCAAAATTACAATTACTCAAAAAATGTAGTTCAAACTATTTTGTAAAAAAATATCTTCAAAATGTACAGTCAAGCCGGGAAGTCTGTACACCCCTTTCACCTTCTCCACGTTTTATTACGTTACAGACATATTCTACAATAGATTGAGTGGATTTTTTGTCTCAAAATTCTACACAAAATAGCCCATAATGACAAAGTGAAAACAGGTTTTTAGACATTTGTGCTAATTTATTAAAAATCTAAATGTAAAATATCATATGTACACAAGTGCGCACACCCTTTGATATGACACCCAAAAATGAGCTGAGGTGCATTTTGTTTCCACTGATACTGCTTGAGATGTTTCTACAACTTAATTGGAGTCCACCTGTGATAAATTCAATTGATTGGATATGATTGGGGATTGCCAACACCTGCCTATATAAGGTCCCACAGTTGACAGTGCATGTCAGAGCAAACTCCAAGCCATGGGGTCAAAGGAATTATCTGCAGACCTCAGAAACAGGATTGTGTCAAGGCATAGATCTGGAGAAGGGTACGGAAAAATCTCTGCAGCTTTACAGGTCCCAAAGAGCACAGTGGCCACCATCATTCGTAAATGGAAGAAGTTTGGAACCACCAAGAATCTTCCTAGACCTGGCCGCCTGGCCAAACTGAGCAATCAGGGAAGACGGGCCTTGGCCAGGGAGGTGAGCAGGAACCCGAGGGTCACTCTGACAGAGCTCCAGCATATCCTTGTGGAGATGGGAGAACCTTTCAGAAGATCAACCATCCAGGCAGCACTCCACCAATCAGGCCTTTATGGTAGAGTGGCCAGACGGAAGCCCCTCCTTAGTAAAAGGCACATCACAGTCCGCTTGGAGTTTGCCAAAAGGCACCTAGTGGACTCTCAAACCATGAGAATCAAGATTCTCTGGTCTGATGAAACCAAAATTCAACTTTTTGGCCTGAATACCAAGCATCACGTCTGGAGGAAACCAGGCACCGCTCACCACCTGGCTAATACCATCCCTACAGTGAAGCATGGCGGTGGCAGCATCATGATGTGGGGATGTTTTTCAGCAGCGGGAACGGGGCGACTAGTCCTGATAGAGGGAAAGATGAATGCAGCTAAGTACACCGAGATCCTTGAAGAAAACCTGCTCCAGAGCGCTCTGGACCTCAGACTGGGGCGAAGGTTTACCTTCCAACATGACAATGACCCGAAGCACACAGCCAAGAGAACAAAGGAGTGGCTTCGGAGAAAGTCTGTGCATGTCCTTGAGTGGCCCAGCCAGAGCCCAGACCTGAATCCAATTGAACATCTGTGGAAAGAGCTGAAAATGGCTGTGTACCGACGCTCCCCATCCAACCTGACGGAGCTTGCAAGGATATGCCAAGAGGAATGGGCAAAAATGTCCAGAAACAAGTGTGCCAAGCTCGTAGCTTCTTTCCCAAGACGCCTTGAAGCTGTAATCGCTGCCAAAGGTGCAGCAACCAAGTATTAGGCTAAGGGTGTGTACAGATATGTAACCCCTAAATAACCTATTTTTGTCAGTAAAATAAAATTGCATATTTTCTAAAAACCTGTTTTCACTTTGTCATTATTGGCTATTGTGTGTAGATGTTTGAGGCAAAAAAATAACTCAATCTATTGTAGTATAAGTCTGTAACGTAATAAAACGTGACGAAAGTGAAAGGGGTGTGCAGACTTTCCGGCTTGACTGTAATACAAATTTTTATTGAAACAAAAATAATACAAAATTAATTGACCCGGGAAGGTACAATCATTTGAGTTTCATTTTAAAAAATACCAAACCATATTCAGTCATTTTTGCTGACAAAAATAATTTTATCTTGCACCATTTACAGAGCAGGATCTCTTATTTAGACGACACCTGAGCAACAGCATCTCCCATTCACCTGTTTCTCCCTTTATTTATATCGCCCTCTTTGTTTGTTCTGTGACAGTTTGTTTCGTCAAGTCTGTGTGTGTTTGATGTGTTGTTGGCCTCTGTTTGTTATTTGCTAACTTGTCCAGTTTGTTTTCAGTCTCGCCCATCCAGCCTGCTTTCCTGTTCCTGCCCTCCTGCTCTCGCCTACCTGGCATCCTGTCCCTCACCCAGCCCTCCTGCCTGTTGCTCAGCTCCTGCTCGTTCCTGCCCCGTCATCTCATCTGCCCTCTTGTTATTCGCCAGCCCCGTATCCTGACCGTCACCCAGCTCCCCTGTTTGCCTGCTTGTCTATCCTCTGTTTAAATAAATCACTCTTGTTCGGAGCTTTGCCCGAGTCTGTCTCCAAGTCCTGCATTTGGTTCCATTCCAGTTTTGGAATCGTAACAATAACCACCTACTAGTTTGACTGCATGTAGTTAAACTACTCCCCAACACTGGACATTAGAAGGGGTTGCGTTTGTGGTGGTAGGCCTATACGTGCACTAGAAGTGCTGGTGGTAATGTCTACATTTTATTCTTTTACAAACACAAAGGAAGTACACAATGTACAGAATAATGATTAACATATCATATTACTTCACTTTGTGAAAGTACATTATTGCAATTGCCATTTTTGTTAACATGCACAATATGATTGAGCAAGACTTGAAAAGATGTACTGCTGATATAGTTAGACCTTTCTTAGATGTGAGATGTGAGATCCATGTGAGATGGAGGCTGTGTTCCATTATGCAAACTTGCATGCTAGTTAGTATGCATAGCAAGTATGGTCACCATTTTGTATGTCAATAGTGCGTTCCGAACCGCAAGTATGCAAAAAAAGTATACATACTAAAATCCCTGGATGTGTACTTCCCTACTTGACTTTCAATATGCATCGAGGCGCACTTGTGTGTATTTTTCATTTCCCAGAGATCATTGCGTTAACCATAGACTGTAGAAAAATAGTGCAACGCGTAAATGCAACAACTGGACGGAACGAGGAGGGTGGAGCATGGCCACGCGCTAGCAAACAGCGGGAAAAAGGCTAATGGAAATGGATGATGCAGGTGTAGAGGTAAAGGAATAAGGGGAAGGAAAGACAAATGCATAGAACATCATCACAGAGCATGTCAGATGACTTTGGGGATGATCTAACAGTTCATAAAAAATGTAGGAGGGAGGTATTGGTTGAAAATAAAGTTATAATAAAATTCTTGAAGGGAGGGGAGCAAACCGAACCATATCAAGCTCTCTGTTACATCCACCGTTTCCCTCCAGTCCACCTCCCTTTCATTTCCTTTGTCTTCCCATTCCTTTTGTTTCATGTTGTGTTTTTCAGTTTACCCTGTTCACCTCGTTTCTGTGTTCATTGCAGACTGGGCGTGGTCCCCATTTAGTTCCTTGTTTTCACCCCTTATTAGTCAGACTATCAGTCTCCCTCTCGCACACATTCCTCACTCCCTTTCATTATTCAATTAGCCTCCTCACCTGTTCCCCCCTCTATTTAAGTTCCCCTGTTTCACAGCCTCTTTGCCAGTTTGTTTTCTCAGCTCCGTTTTGAGAATTTCCGCAGCCATTCTGTTGTTACGCTGCTTGCCTTAACCTGTTTGTTTTTGCTTCCTCATTTCCAGCCCGCCCAGCCTGCCTCCTGCTTTGCCCGCTCCAGCCCAGTCTCCTCTCCTGCCCTGCTTTAGTTCGCCAACCCCGCTTCCAGTCTGTTGCCTTTAATTTTCCCTGTTCGTTTGCTTGCTACTTGCCTTGCTATCACAAAAGCTGTGGAGGTACAGAGGCTGCGGATTGTACGGAACATTCCTTATGTTGAAGTCACTAAACGGGTGAAAAATGCAAATGTGAAAAGGGTAGCGGGGCCAAGTCAGCACAGGGAGAGTGTGGAAGCTCAGGAGGAAGGCACCGGTACGATTTTTGGAGGATAACAGAAGTCGTAAATTGTATTGCACAAACATATAAGAGAACTAAGAAAACGGAAATAATTCTATCGGCTGCAATTAAATATTTAGATGTTCAGGGGATTACAATTGAAGGTTTAGTGTACTATTAACAAGTTAGGGAAACCTACGTATTCACAGGGGGTGGGATTAGGAAACATGTCCAGTTTTCTATTACTGCAGTGGAATGCTAGAAGTTTATTAGTGAATGGGCAATAATTTAAGATGTTTATTTTGGACTTCGGTACAAAGCCTGATATAATATGCATACAAGAGACTTGGTTGATTCTGTGGCTGCATTTTGTGATCCAGGGCTATGAAGTAGTTTGGAAAGATAAGGTAGGGAGACCGTGGATGTGCTGTGTTTCTATGTGGTGATAGTAATTATGGTGTTGGTATTGGAAGTGTGGAGTAGTTTGGGTAAGTTTTCCCATGTTAATTGTTATAATCATTGTTACGCCATCAGACTTACTAGATTCTGTCATGGAAAAGTTTGCGCACCTGATTGTCTGGTGTGGAGACATGAATGCACATAACCCTTTATGGGGAAGTGTGGATTTTTGGATGGAAATGGCTATACAGTGGAAGGAAGACAGAGGAGTTTATGAACAAGAATAATTTGGCGCGTGTAAATGATGGCAGGGGCACAAGATTTAACAGTCAATAATTAGACATTGTCTTTGGACTTAATGTTAGTCTCTGGACATATTGTGGGCAAGTGTGGATGGGATGTCTTGGAGTCTAACAGTATAGGCAGTGATCATTTCCCGGTGTTGTGTGCTATTGTTATGTTCTGAGAAGGACCCAAACGCAGACCACAGGTAGCAGGCAAAAACATAGTTTATTCACAGTCCGAGTTCAGAAGCCAGGTAATCCGAGATAGACAGTACAAAATTGAAATCCAAAAGAGTAGTCAAAAACCAGAAAAACACGGCAAACAAAACAGAAGGAAAAGGCAGGCTCGAAGTCGTACAAAGGGTTGTTTCAGGAATCTCAAATAACAAAGGCTTACTAATAATCGGCACAATGAAATTGATCAACGTTCTGACAAAGAAACACTGCACACTGAGGGCTTATAAATACTGGGGAAGGATAAGACAAAGGAGGGTCAGGTGTGAGAGAGGGCAGGGTTACAAACAAGACAAAGGTGATAACAATGGGAATCGATAATACAATAAAGGGAAAATGACAAAGACGTGGACCGGATTCACGAAAACACACTGAAGACAACATAGCCTGGATCAGAGGCAGACTCGTGCTCAGATTGGTAGGCAGAGTTACAGGCTAAAGACAGGTGCAGTCAATATGCGAAGGCAGCAGGAGTCAGGTAAAGCACACGAGAATGGAATGTTAAAGTGTAGAAGATATGTTAGTATCAATTAGTAAATAACTAAAATACGGGGGTTAGTCTTGTTTAGTAACACATATACATTAGTAGATTTAGTAAGTGTAATTTAAACTAGATAACCACAAGTGCAATAAGTAATTGTTAATATTATCTACAGTTTAATACAAAAGACTGAAGAAAGAATACGAGACACGAAGGAAGGCAGAAATCCCGAATACTTCCGAAATCACCCGAATAGTGCCAGCACGATACAGGGGAGTGACAACTCGGAACACAGCACACAGACAGACGGGGATCTGAGGGAAATGCATACTGTACAGGAACCAGGGCTATGGGCAATGAATATGAAAAATAATAAAGTAACAGAAAATAATACACAAACAAAACAGAACCATAACAGCTATAGGATTGGGGAATGTGATGATTGAGAGGGCAAGGCGGTGGGATTTTAGGAAGGCGAAATGGGAGAAGTTCTCTGAGGTCTACTCAAGAGGGGTGGAAAATATAGACTGTATTTTCTATGGTCTGGAAATGTTAATGACATGTTTGTAAATGTTGGAGGGGGGGTAGGCCTCTCTTTATATGCAGATGATGGGGCGGGAAAAGAGGGAGGAATGTACTGCAATGTGCGACAAAGGTACAGGAGGCCCTGCGAGAGGTGGAACAATGGTCTCGGTCATGGGGATTTCGATTGTCGTTGTCCAAGGCATAATACGTTGTAGGCGCATAAAGGGCCCCAGTGTTGACCCTGTACAGTCAACCAGTATGTAAGGTCAGCGTGTTTAAGTTCTTGGGCATGTGGACGGATGAAAAACACACCTGGAAAGTGCATATCCGGAAAGTGATTGAGAAGTGCACTAAAGTACTGAACCAAAAACTGCACTGGGTAAATCGGATGTGGTCCAGGCAAAGGCACTACGGATTTGTTGTGATGTGTTTCCAACGAGTCCTGTCCCTGCTCTTCAGGTGTAAGTGATGGAGATGCCTCTGGGCCTGAGACGGCTAAAATTATCAATGAGCTTGTGGGCCAGTTGGGTGGGACGGGATTTGGCTTTTCTGCCAAAGAGGGCTTTGAATGACTGTTGGGAATTTACAGGGCAAAATATGGATGTGGACCTGTCTCTGCTGCAGCGATGCATGGATAGGGCAGACAATATAGATTATAATGGGATGGTGGGGAATAATTTAGGTACCCGGTTTCAAGCACATATGGGCATCTTTACAGATGGGTCTAAGGACCCAGTGAGTGGAAAGACAGGTGCTGCTATATACATGCCAGACAGTGGGGAAAAGGCTTACCCGACAGTTTTCACAGCAGACCTGATGGCTATTGAAGTTGCCCTAGGGTGGGTGGAAGAGGTCAGGCCAATACGGGTAGTATAGCATTTTGCTTACTGCTTTCTCGTCCTGTCTACTCAACAAGTATGCTCAATAGTATGGAAGGGTGCTGATTTGGGCACACCCCTGGCCTGATTCCACCACCGCTTAGGTCGTGCTGTCAGTAACTGTAACAGACCTGAGGTAAAATTATATGATCACCTCAATTGATGGTTCACACGCGAAGCTATAAGTAGTTTCACCACGGCAGTAATGTCTTAAACAATGAAACGCTAAATTTGGCAAAACAATATTTATTGTCAGTAATGTCATGCACCAGAACATTTGTAGTTAATTTTAAATGCTAGCCTCAATGATGCTAACTGTACCGTAGCTAGGTTATAGACTAATTTTGCAGAGGTGATTTATTGTTTTCCCTGTAAGGTCAAAGGTATTCTGACGTTGACTATGGCATAAACTGCGTTCCAAAGGTAATGAAATGATATTTTAAAAAATTTAAAATTAAAGAAAAATAAAATAAAATAATTTAAAATAATTTAAAAAATGTAACGAAATTGAAGCGTACTTGCACTCTTGCATACTATGCAGTACGTTCTAGCTAGTAAACTTGTAAGAACATACTATCTAGTATATAAGTAAGCAGAACGCAAGTATGCATAATGGAACACGATCTCTGGCTAAACGCTTCACCGCGGTCGTATTTTGATGACGTCATTGGGACTTTCCGGGTTAGCTACGAGGGATGTCATAGATGTAGCTAGCTTAGCAAACTTGGTAACGAAAGAGGGTACGAAGAAGACAGGAACGAGGAAGAAATCCGTGCGAAAATAATGAAGGGTGAAAACGACTCCTTCGTCACCGAGTGCTTTAAAGAGTAAACACTCCACTAACAAGCTATATAAACACTGAAATAACCACCGAGTACCGAATGTCAACAACACGGCCCCTCCTCGGGATGAAGCGAATCACCGAGTTAACCTGCTCGGAGCCTCCGGGAGGCAGGGCGCCTGCGCCGGGCACAAACCAGCAACAAGAGGCGCTGACAGTGGACGAGTTCACGGTCCCAGAGGCGAAGCAGGAGGAGCTGAATTGCGTCAAGCCCCGGGTGGAGCAGGTTTTTGAGGTGGCGTTCACCATCATCGGCCTGTTAGACCCAACCGGAGCCCACGGCACCAGAGCGTCCAGGCAAATTTGGCTCCAGCTTAAGGGAAAGAGGGAGGATGTTTCAAAGGCGAAGGTAACGTTTAACGTCTTATTGATTCTTTTTAACATGACGGTATTCGGTGTGTATAAACGCAGTTTCAAACGATTGCCAATATGCAGCACGAATGGCTCATTGTGCCGTTCAAATGCTTAAATAAATCTATCCAACCTAAACATTTGGCCAGTCGGTATCGCAATGCAGTGTGACATTATGACACATTGCTGGACTTATCGAATTTGGGTTCTACGGTGTTAAGATTGACCCATGTTGTGCTGTTTAGTGTGGTTGTTTTTTGTTTTTTTTTGCTTGCGATTTGGCTTTACCTTCGCCCAACATTACTAATACGATAAGCATTGCAGGATCGCCATTAAAATACCAAGCAAAGAGCTAACTAACGGTATTTCCTCCTTGCTTATCTCGGTTTGCTGTACGGAATGTCCCAGTATGAATACTGTGTTGTGTAATCATTCTACATCTCCCTCTGACTTCACTGGTTAATACCCAGAGCACAACGCATTGTGGTTCCAGCAGAAAGGTAGTGGTTACATTTGTGACTTATGCTACACAGCGCAAATTGATAACGTTGGGCTGACTGACAACAGTTTTCCCCTCTGAAAGTATAGCCAACAAACTTGTATGTTACATGTAAGTTGTGATCTTTCATAAAAGTTGGTACTAGTCATAGTACCATAGAAGACTGAGTCCGGCTAGACTACAGGCACCATAGAAGGCTGAGTCCGGCTAGAACGGAACGTTCCCTTCCACGTGTTCCTTGGTAATTTATGTTATTTCCCTCTGTCTTGAATCTAGTACAGTTTTGACAGTTTCGGGCAGCCCTGTCTCTTTCCCTCTACACATAACGTAGCTCCCCGCCCCCGCCTTCACAGTCTCCAGGGTCGGTCGAGTTCACCTTCTCCCTAAACTGGCACCGGCTGCCTTTGTTAAGGTCGACGTGGAAAAGGCTATTACTGGTGCCAGTAAACTCGTAGCCCCCGCTCGACCCGTTCAGAACACGCACAAAAAAGCGGAAACCCCACTAACCCTCTCTGACACAATTGCCCTGCCTCTTTATTTCCTACTTTTGGTATCTGTGTGAAATCGCCAAACCATGCGCAATACATCGAGGGACAAATTTAGATTGTGTCATTGCTCTTGTAGAAGGCCTTCCTGCAGGAAGTCCCAGCCCGTTCGCTGATTCATCTCTGTTTGAGCAAAATCCCCTACTATGCTCAGAGCTACAGTCCTCATACATAGAAAGCTTATGTCAGCCAAGCTGTCACCACTCATCAGAAAACTTTAGCTGCAGTCAGCGTTGTTCATAATACTGCAAACTCCCTAATTACACGTGGATATTTAGTGCTACCTGGGACCGCCTGGTCTAACTGTGCCTTTAGAGAAGGGCATTATGATATGCGCTGCCAGTTTGTTGGTATGTATTTTTACTAGTACTAAACAATCGGTGAGGTCTTTAGCTGAGAGTACCGCCCCCTTCCCTTGCTTGTTCAGCGTTGAGGGAGGGGGAAAACCCCATGCATCCCGCCATCAGTCCCAGTTTGTGAGGCATGGGCGGCACACCTGTGTCTAAGCCCGCACACAAGCAAGTGGGAGTGTTTAATCTGTTACTATAAGGTCTGAATGTAAAACTATTCAAAACAGTGGTTACATGTAAATCGGTCCAGTGCAGGTGAGTCACCGCTCCCAGCAGGCCCTGCAGCCTGTCGGTAAACGTTCTCCACTAAAATTATCGTAAGCGCCACAGCAATGCAGGAAAGACACCTGAACCCCCCGCTTGTCATACAGCGTGGACCATTTTCAGTGGCCATAGTCACCCTTTACCGACCTGTCCCAGAGATGGAACCCCCCCCCCGACTGGTGTTACGTGGTCTTGAAGTCAGTTTTACTTCCCACGTTATTGTTATTTAATTCTCTGAATACTTGGCGTCGGTGTGTAGCTAGGCTGTGAGTCAGAGTCTCGGTGTCATGGGGCCATTTGTAAGAAGCTGTAAACAACACAACCACTCTGAGCACTCTCTGACGCAAATGCGTGTTATTTGCGACTGCGAATCTGGAGCATCAAGCTGTCAAAGGTCATTATCGACCCCCCCAGGAGAAAGAAAGGATATCACAAACACAAGAGACGCGCATTAATTGAACCCTTCGCCACAGCTTGTGGCTTTTGCCTCTAGGTCCAAAAATGTGAAATTATTCAGTGTGGATGGGCATGAGTATTGAAGTACTCATTACAGGACTCAAAAATGAGCCTATTTGATGATAAATGCAAGTGAATTAATGTTTTTAGTTCCACCGTTTATTTTACATTTCAGCTTCAGCAGCTGTCGTAGGCTTAATGGTAGCTTCTAGAATCCTTGCTCCGCCGTCTGCATTCGCGGCCCGAAAGAAGCAGTTGAGGCCCTAAAGAGGTGGAGTTTTCAAGATTGTTGAAGATGCATGCGAGGCAGCGTGAATAGCATCTATAATTAAACATGTTCTTGTTAAAACCGCATCTTGATCTGTAGTTCAGTTGATTTATTTTCTTGTAAGTTGCCATTCTCGGATGTGGCTAGGACACTATGGTCAGTATCCTAGGCTATGGCCAGCATTATTTTCCCTGACCGTGACAGTTTGTGTAGGCGGCCTCTTGCATTATGGTTTGTTTAGCTAGCTAGCTAATGATTCCAGTTTCAACTTTGCTACGCTGACGAGAATGAAAACGACTTAATCTCTGACTTAGTTTTTTTTTCCCCGTCTGGTATACTTTTTGGTGAGCAAGGATGCAGGTAATTTAATGACTCTGTAAATAAGTCACTTAAATTGTATTTAAAATGGTATTTTTTTCAATTTTGTATTCTTAATTAAAAATCACAAAAATATGATGTTAAGAAGTGAAACGTGGATTATTACATATTACATGAGGGAGAGGGAGAACTGTTACAATGCATCTCAAACACTTCAATCACAAATCCCCACTCTTGTGTATGTGACATAAATCCATCTCTGTCCTTTTCTTCTTTTTTTGTCTTGCAAATTGACCAGTGTTCAGAAAATAAAACGAGCAGGGAAAAGTGAGCATTAAACGGGGAAAGAAACGGCGAAAATTTTGTTGTGCACAATAAAACGGGCGTTTTAATGTGTTTCTTGGCACAACGAGCGATGCATTTTTTAAAAATAACAATACAAGATGAACAGACTACACCCTTTCACCCCCAAGTTCAGATAGTGTTTTCTCTGCACATCCCTACTCATAACATTCCAAATCCAAAGGATTACTCAAATACTCTGAAGAAATTAAGTCCATTGGGTACTCAAGCACTAAACATAATCCAAATGTCCTTTCCTATTATCCAGCCGAGTCATGACTCATACTGGGTTGTAAACGTGTTGCCACACATTCTAAGATTCAAATGTAAATGGTTCTTTTTGGTCCAGTTCAAAGGTTGGCCCCAGGCCTTACCATAGTGACGTACAAATAATTCTTGCTGGCCAATTATCTGTAACCTTTGAGTTGAAATTTCACAGCGAGTCATTCGGTTGGGTGTGCAGTAGAGGATTGTTTGATAGCCAGTCGTCCTGTAGCGGTTTCAGTTTGACTTAACCAATCAGTTCTCTGGGTGTGGCAAGTCCAGGTAAGAGGTCCTGGAGGATCACAAATATTTGCTCAGTTTCTCCAATGGAGATGATTTGCCTGCCAGAAACTGGGCCACTGACAGAAGTACTTTCAGAGGGTACTGGTTCTAATGTATCTGTTTCTGTTAGACTGTACTGTGGTCCCTCTTAATCTTTATAGGAGCAAACTAATTATCACACACTGGTGTGTCTCTCCTGGGTAATGTGTGTACTTTTCCCTGTGCTTCTGAGTCATGCTTAAGGTGATTACCCACACTTGGGTGAGCAGGACACTGCATTATGGAAACACTGGGACATTCACAGGTGTTATATTGTATGCATTTGTTGTGTCCATAAAGTTACATTGTCTGGGGCACGACCCATGTTCAAGGCATGGGAAATGTGACAATCCATGTTACTCATAGGCTAAGACTTTGCCTCGCTCCCTGAGATGACGAGCTGGTGCAATCTCAGCCTACGTTGAGCTCAATACAGCTGCTGTATAATACAGCAACTTTTCCCTCTTGGGTTACAACCCAATCAAAAGGTGCCCATGGGATTGCGTTTCCTTTTTGCCTCCGAGGTAAGGCGGAGGTCCCTAAGACCTGGGGTTGACAGGTTTTTGGGGTCGATTCCATTTCAGTGCAGCCAATTCAATGGAAAAACAAGGTCCCGACAGTAACCTGGGGTGGCATGGTCACCTGACACGCTCCCTTGGGAAAGGCTCTGCCGAAACGTGGGGCACTGCACTGCCTTTATAAAACTAAAACTTTATAAAACACCCATTTCCCCTGTTCGTTTATCTCCTATTTGTTTTTGTGCCCCCAACCTATTTAATTTAAAATCACTCAATTCAGGAAAATTTATTGGGGTGTGGAGATGTGGTTCCGTGTTCTTCCTGACACTATGCTGTCGTTGCAGGAGTACGTGAAGGGACTGTGTGACCCGGAGCTCCAACAGTTGGAGGTGTACCCAGCAGACATGCACTGCATTTTCGTGGGCGCACGGGGCCTGTTCCTGGATGAGCTGCTGCGGGATACCAGCGCGGAGGTGGCAGTCATGGAGCCGGGACGGCTCCGCCTCCTGGGCGGGGCTGAGGCCGTCGTCATGGCGCAGAGCCGTGTGCAGCAGTTTGTGGCGCTCTTCCAGGAGAATAAGAGCCTGCCCGGTGATACGGAGCCCGCCGTCAAGCGGGCCTTTAAGACTTTTGTGGAGGAGCACGCTGACAAGTACGCTATGGAGCTCCTGCTGCTTCCCAGTGCCCTTAAGGAGGAGCTGCTGGGCCTGGCCTGCGCAGCCCCGCCCCCACCCCGCCCACCAAACCCACCCCCCGAGGCTCCGCCTCCCGACCCCCTGGATCGCTCCCGGACCAGCACACCTGTCACCGAACTTTCCAACCGCATCCTAGACACCACCTTCGAGGACAACGCAGTGGGGGGCTGTGGGGCGGAGGTGGTGTTGAATGGGCGCCCCTCCCACAAACGGCGGTCCTCAGAGAGTGAGGCGCGGGACACTAAGCGCCAGTTCTCCCAGGAGAGGCGGGATGAAGAGCTGGAGACGGACTGGTGTTGCATAGGCAGCGAGCGTCGCGGTAAGCCACCCGCTAAAGCTGCCGCTGTTGTCCTTGATGATGATGAGGTGGTGGTGCTGGACTCCAGCGAGCTCTCGGACGATGCCACGGATGGCGTGAGCCCTGAGACTAACTTCAAATGCCTGGTGAACTTCTTCAGGACCATGGGTTACCAGCAGGAGGTGGTTGAGCGGGTAGTGAAGGAGGCGGGGCAGAGAGAGGATACCTTCCTGCTTTTGGAGCGTATCGTGGAGGAGAGTCAGCGGGCGGGGACGGGGGCCGGTGCAGCGACAGCGGTGCGAACGAGAGAGCCCAGGACCCCCAGCCCCTCCTGCCAGCCCGCCGCCACTCCCTCTTCCTCCTCTGCCTCCTCATCTTCCTCTAGGGGTAGGGAGAAGGATCGAGCCCACAGCAGGGCGTACATGGAGATCAAGTCCAAAGAGAACATCCAGCCCGGCAGTAATGGCGTGTTCCTGCAGGTACTTAGTGGAGTGGCGCCCGCCCACCCCGCCGCCCCCCCAAGGAGGACCGGCGTCCCGCCGGTCCCCCACGAGGTCATCACCATCGTCGAAAACGACACCGTGGGAGCAGGTGCGGCCAGCAAGGCCAGGCCGGCCACTAGGCCCAACTTCGCCGCTGTGGCCAAGATGGACTACCTGTCCCGGGGCAGCACGAGGACCCTGGGGCCCGAGCGGGTGGAGAGCGTCACGCCCCTCCGCAGCACCACCCAGCGTCCCCCTCAGACTCTGGAGCGCCCCGGGTGCTCTTACCAGACTGTGGGCCCCACCAGGGTTCCCCCTTCCTCAATCCCCACCCCAGCCCCAGCCCTGAGCCCGACTCCCCAGCCGGCTCGCTACGAGCCCCAGCCCCCAAAGGCAGCGCCCCTCACAGGCGTGTCACGATTCCAGCAGTCGCTGCGCACGCCCTACCGGCTCACCCTGCAGAACGAGCCTGGAAATCCGGGCCTCTGTCACATTATCATCGACGGCAGCAACGTGGCCATGATGTGAGTGTGCTTTTCCGTCTGTTCTCACCCAACGGCAGCCCTACATTGAGCTTTCGACCAATTGGAATCCTTTTTTCATGCTTCCCGTACAATAGAAATCAATTTTGGGTGACCTTTCGTGTAGACAAATAACTGACATTGTTTGATAGCTTTCAGGCCAAATTCAGTCTATGTTTGTTGGATTTTGTGCAAATAGCACTATAATAAGATCATTAATAAGACTGTTCTTGGCTGAGAATGAGTGTACATTTGCTGTTTCGGTTTCACACTCATTGAAACCAAAAGGGCTGCATTGATGCTTTCACTCAATCCTGAGTGTTAGGGGGTGAGTGAAGCTTTATAATCCCAATAATTGTTGGAGACGCCATTTGTCACCAGCCGCTTACGAATTTCACCCAATCATATCACTGCACCCAGGAGAACAAATAATTTTGATTGACTCTAATGAGTCTAATGAGTGATTGATAGCACAGGGTGGCTCATTATGGGGTTCTTGAAGCTTGACTCCCATCTCATCTGAATAGTGGAAGGTCATTGGCTACTTACGGGAATGCATTTGTAATCACTTGGGGAAGAATAGCGCAGGTACTCCTCACCGCCTGTCTTAGAATGTCTTTATTTTTCTCTTAGTCGCCCTCATGGTTTTGATTGGTTGATGGGAATTGCATGATGTTTGGGCAAACGGCACCAACCCATTGGAGGACGCTCTCTGAAATCTGCAGCTTTCAGCCAACACCTTTTTCCCGCTCTCTCTCCCTTTCCCTCCGTTTCCACTTCTCTTTTCTTCCCTCAGCTCCTACCCCATCGGTTCCTACCCCCCTTTCATTCTCTGCATCTCGGGACATTCCCTCTGTGGATTACGTCCTCTTGCGTTGTGACCGAGTTTGCCGTTGGGATAATTTGGTATAGACCGTGAGAACACAGGTATAGCACACCTCCGTATGAGATGTCGGTACTAGCGGGCCGACCTCAGGTACAGAGAGGATAGGTGTAGGTGTTACTGTGGAGGCGGTGGAGATCTTCCAGTAAATGTGATGGCGCACTTCACACTCAGGCAACCTGTATCTCCTGCACACATATACTTCATAATGACTATGATCTGCAGGACTGATATGAAGCGTGTGTGTGTGTGTGTGTGTGTGTGTGTGTGTGTGTGTGTGTGTGTGTGTGTGTGTGTGTGTGTGTGTGTGTGTGTGTGTGTGTGTGTGTGTGTGTGTGTGTGTGTGTGTGTGTGTGTGTGTGTGTGTGTGTGTGTGTGTGTGTGTTATTTCACAACACAAAGGTTTCACAGTACACACAACGACTTGAGTCTTAAAAAAAAATAAAAATAATATCAAGCATGAGAAGAGGCAGTGTTCTGACATCAACAGCTGGTGATCATGTCCATGGGTTACAGATTTAAGGCAGTCTTTGTGCAGACTGATATGCAGTAGCGGCAGCAGGGTTTAAATCATGGGAGGATCAAGGCAATTTGTGAGTGGGCCAAATTACTTAAGCTTGAGAGTGTCGCATTCATTTAGTTTAAATACAACAATATGCTGGTAAAGTAATAACGTTATAATACAGAGTGCTCAGACATCCTTTCTTCAGTTTTTAAAATAAAGGCTTGAACGACCTGTCAAAAAACACAAACTCGTATAACCGTGCAGACCAGCGTAAAAACCTAAATGTAATCAATATCATCGCTTTTATTGCAACCCAAAATAACAGTCAATATAAATTTGTACAGACATCCTGGCCTAATTTTGAAATCAAAATAGTGCATTCATAGTCAGTTTTTCCCGATAACATTCACGTAACAACACTTCAGTGGACTTGTGTTTGTCATTTCCTGCTTTCTTGTATTCATTACAGTGACTTAAATGTAATCAATTGTCTTTATTGCATCACAAAATAACAATTGATAGCCTAAACGTGACAGTCTTTTACTCAAAACTACAGTTTTTTCTTTTATTTATTTTTTGTATTTATATATATATTTTTTGCTTAATGTAACATAACTGGTCATATTCACATAGGCCCATGCTAACAATCTTATATCTGCTATATCAAAGTGCTTTGTATCGCAGCGTTTGTCCGATTGACACATGCCTGCAACTATACTGTTAGTTGCTTTTCCATTCACAATAACACTACCACGGTTTCATTTGCCCTACTTCACACATTACAGAAATAGTCACGTCACACTTAAAATAGCTTTTCCGTATTTTTCTGGTGGTGACGATGGTTTTCTCCTCATTCTTTGAAAACTGGAAAGGGGAGGACTGTTTTGACATTTTCGGATACGCTAAGTCTACGTAAATTTAGATAATCATTACAAATGGCTCTCTAGGTTTGATATTTACAACATGCAGGTTTGCTAGACACACTGCGACTAACGGACTGTATTGAACCGAGTAGTGCGCGCAACAGGTGCTTCTGACCTGTGTTCAGCTGTGATTGGCTCAGTCAGTGGGTGCTACAGTCCTTGATAGGTCAACAAATGTATTGTGTATATCTCATAGTTTTTAATTGGTTATTATGGATAGACATTTTCAACTTGTGGGCCAATGAGAAAAGTGGACGGGCCTAGGCCCACAGTGCTACAGCGTGCCCCATCACTGATGATATGCAGAAGAAAGAAAGGAAAGAAAGAAAAGGAGGTTTGTGAATTCTGTTCATCGAAAGAGAATAAAATGCCCACGCCTGCCGAGTGCACACCTGGGTCAGAACCAGGGCTCCCGTCGCTGCTGCCCATCGGTGTATACCTGTAGTATTCCTCTTCCTCTTCCTCTTCTTCTTCCTAGTCCCCTATTCCTTCCTATTTCCACAAATTTTCACTTGTAAGTTATGTTCGGCGACTTCATAGTTGTGTCGGGATGTACGGGCAGCGCCTGTGGCAGTGGGTACTTCAGTCCTCTTTGCCAGGCACGCGGTGTGCATTAGGAAGTTTCCGAAAATTCATGCTGTGACGTTGGCGGCCAGCATGGGGTGGGATGAACCGCGGCATCGCGCGCTCCGAGTTCTGCGTCTCGCGAACACGCTTAACGTTGTAGTTGCACAGCCCGCGCGGAGAAGCGCGCGGCCTCATTTGCATTCGGCTGCGGCAGAGGGGTTTGACCCCATCACGTAACCACATTTAAATTTAAGAGAGGCGGGCCGCAGTTTGAAAACTTGTTTGATCGGGCAACCACAGAGTAAAGCCCGCTTGCCTGAGTGCTTCTTTTAGAGATAGACGTTTGATGTTCCTTTTATTGAAACGCAAAAAAACCTTACACAATTACCTCAGAAAATGAACGGTATGATCGAGAATGAGGGAGTTTGAGATTTGAGTGTGTGTGACGCGGAGGAGTGCGTGTACGTGAGAATGTACAGTACGCGTTTGGCGGAGAGAGGTGTATTTGTCACCTCAAGTCGGCCCCGGATCTCTTTTAAGGGTAAAAATAAAACAAACACGCATAGAACTTCCCGTAACCCTTTGTGTCGACCGCATATGGGAGTGGAAGTATGCGAACGTGTGGGGGCCAGCCCAAATGGCAGGTGCAGTGAGTGGGCGGGGCTGTAGCTTTGCTGGTGGAGGCGTGGCCCGGCCCCTTAGTCACTCTCAGTCTCTCTCAGTCTCTCTTATTAGACTTCCTCTCGTCTGATTTCACACAGTGCCTCTTCCTCTTCCATTCAGCGTCTGTCTGTTTTTCTTCTGTCCTCTTTCTTTCTCTAGTTCGTCTTCCGGGAAGTAGCCTTATTCTGGAAAGGGGCCTTATGTACGTGCACAATGCGTACTCTAATGCATGTGTTATGTGAATGCAGGTGTGTATGCATGCTCTTTCCTGTGTGTGTGCAAGAGAGAGAGATTTGTGTCAGTGAGTTGTCATGCTCTCATGCTCTTCTCTAGGTGACCAGTCATATGATGTCATCCCAGAACTCCCATTTCTCTGAATCACTGGCCAGTTTGTTTCCCTGTTGGTTAATATCCCTGTTCTATATTCACACAGCATATATCCTCTTTCCATTGCAGGGGAAGTCCACCAAAGAAATTACTGAATGATGTGCTGTCTCTTGCTTTGAGTAGTGTTTTACGGCTGCACCAAAGCGACCGTAAACTTGAGAGAAGCTGACACCTGATTTGTACTAGAAGTTAAAGTTTTTATTTGCGCAAAAAACCATTCAAGGGCACAGCTAATAAAAACACCATAAGCGCGATCCAACTATAAGACCCGTGTGCACCTCACGAAGGCCAAAGCAAAAAGGGAAAATTAGAGAGAGAGAGAGAGTGCGAGAGCTGACACTCCTTCACGAAGGGCTCTTTTATAGGAAAGCATCACCCACAGAACTCCATACATGGGTCTCCCGCAGGTGAGCGCAGTTTCCTGAAAAAACATAGACCGGCCTATACGGCCCTAGGCTACCAGCGCCCCCCCCCCCCCGACTGGGGCAGAGGGACGTGACACCTCCACCACCAGCTGGGAACACCGGTTTACCACAATAATTAAGCAAGAACATAAACAAAATATTAGGCTACTTTACTATACTATTTACATTACCACAACTGCACCCAATGGCACTCGTAACAGTAATCCAGAGTGGGCCAGTCGTGGACGGCCAGGAAAACCAAGGCTCCAGGTTCCAGACTGCACTGCACTTCGCTGCAACACTCGAACCTTGTTAAACACCTTAAAGGTGAAGGTAAGAACGGAAAACAGACGGGGGGAGCAGAGGAGAAACACAAACACATACAGGCTGCTGCCCACTCAAATTAGGCCTCCATTTCCTCATCAACAAAGCATCTATAATGAAATGACCCATAAACACAGAATCCCAAGTCAACATCAGGAAGTGATATATAAATAAATCGGAAGGATCAGCCTCCTGAACTCAGATCAGTTCCTCTCGGGACACTGACAAAGTGCTTAACTCACCCCAATTCATTTCCTTTGGGACAGCGCCATCTAACAGGTCAGCTGCCAGGAAATCGTAGGGGTGGAACACATTTCTCAGGATTTACCATAAACGTGTCACCGAGATCAAAGCTGCTGAGTGAATCAGGCGAAAGGAAACTGAGACTGGATTTTTCTTACGACTCATCGCCCGAGTGGCGGCACAGGCAGTCAAACTTGCGCACGCAAATCCGGGGTACAGAGACCACCTCTAGGGGTCTCTCAATCCCTTTCCAGACAGCACCACCCGCTAGATCGTTTCCCAACACAAAGGTGACTCTATTGGTAATGAGGAACGTATCCCAACAATTGTGCATCCAGACACCAGGTCTGAGGTAATTTCAATTTGGTGTAAAGGCACGTCCATAAATCACATTTCAAGGCCCCAAAACGAATACGCTACAGCCAGTAAAAGTCCTCTGAAAGGGGCAAAATCCTTTCAAGGAAGAATGAATGCGCCGCCCCAGTGTCTCAGAGTATGTTAACAGGGAATTTTGCTTTACCGGGTACAAAGCTTTCGGTGAGAAACGGTGCATAGTCACACAAATCAGTCTTTCCCTGAGACCTTCAGTTTCCCTTACGAGATTCAATAGGCCTACCGAAACTTTGTGTGTGCAAGCGAGCAGCTTAAAGCGGCAGGCTTAGCTTCAGGACAGGACAGTTCGCTATAAAATGTCCACACTGTTTACGATAGTTGTAGTACCAAGGGTCAATGACCTTGCCCACAGGACTGCCAGCCTTTTTGCCATTGTCAGAGTCAGCTGAGACAGAACTGACAGGAGCGGGTTTTATTACACGACAGAAAAAATCTCTTGGCCCTATTCCACTGTGGAACCTTTGATCCCCAAACCTCTGTGAGTTAGAACAAACCTCGTCAGCTAGAACTGCAATGGCTGCTGGAGTTCTTACTTTTTGTTCCTGAATATAGGTGGCTATTCGGTCAGGCACAGAGTTTTTAAAATTCTCTAAAATCACCAGATTCCAAAATTACTCAAATGTACTGACTTTAGCGGAAACACACCAGTGATCAAACGGACTGGGACTCACAAGCAAATTCAATGCAAGTTTGCTTCTCACTTTTTTTTCGGTTTCAAAATTTTTGCCGATTAAGTGTCCGGCTGTAACTCAGATGCTCTCAAAACAGCAGTTTTCCCAGTAGCATAGTCGAAAGACTCATCGGGTGAAAGGGAGGAATATACAGGGGGCGGACAAAACATCGGAAACGCCAGTTTTCCAGAAAACATAACACACCTGCCACATGTTTGCTACGCGAAACCTCAACCTCTGTTCCTAACATGATTATCTATGCTGTCTTGTGCCACGTGTACATTTTATATGATGACTTGTTTTTCTTTATAATTATGCATATTTTCATATTTTTATGAAATGCTAATAAATCATAAATTACATGTCACTGTTATATCAGTAATAAGTGAGTACACTTCAACAAATGTATAAGAAGATACCAGAAAACATTTTGGTCCCCAACAACTGGAGTTGCTCTCTATGTAGTACAGTGGAATGTGATTTGTGAAAAACTGAAAAGGAATAATTCACAATTGGGCCATATTTGTGACTCATGTTACGTGCAAGTGTTGGATTCTAGACCAGCTTCAATGATCTTCTATTTTATTCAGCTGGTCACTTCACTTTGAGCAGAGCTGTTCACTCCCCACAGGTGTTCCAGTTGTCATGGACCAAAATGCTTTCAGTTTTTTCCTACATTAGCTCTAAAATGTTCTCACTTATTACTGACACAAAAGCAGTATGTAATTGAAAAATTAGTATTATTTGATAATGGCTAATTATGATTCATTATCAAGCTAATAAAAAAAACAAGACCGAAACTAAAATGTATACATGGCATGCCAGTCATAAACGGGTGTAGAAAATATAGGTAAGAGAAATGGGAGCAAACGTATAGCAGCTGTTTTATGTTTTATGAAAAACAGTTTTTTTCCGTTTCTGGTGTTTCCGATATTTTGTCCACCCCCTGTAGCTCCTGTGCTTTACCCGTGAACGCGTATTGCAACATGAGAGTTCTTGTAGAATCAGGCCAGTTCAGAGTCGTTGCTACATGTTCAAAGAGCAGAAAGAATTTATCTGTCTTTCTCATTAAAAGGTGGAATTAAACGCAGATTGTGGGTAATGTCCAAGCTTGGAAATTGTGACTGAGAGGGAGAATGCGAAGTGGCAATCTCCAATTTATATTATTTATTTTTACTCTATCCTGGCCGCACTTTCTTTCTTTTGGGTCTGCAGATCCAACTTTTTTTTAGTTCAATCTCATGGTCTGTTTTTTCTCTAGGTGCCATTTCTCTCTCTTTGACCTCAGTCTCCACAAGTCTCTCCCTCTCTTTTAACTCCAGTTCTCTCACCTGGTACTCAAATTTTTTTAATTCAAGCACATCACGCCTAGCAGATGCCTCGAATTCAGCTTTCTCAATTACATTTCTCAAAGCCGGTTGAACACTCTTGAGCCGTCAAAACCGGGACTTTGGGAAACGACCTCTTCCTCCCCAACTGGATTAGCTGGGAGAATTCCATACTCGATCAGGTTGGCTAATGTGATTTTAAAAGTATCTGAGTCTGAGCACTACCATGAATTTCAATATTATAGTGATCGAGTTTTAAAGAGACACTACAGAGCCTTTTCTAAGGCCTTTTTACCGCTTCAATTTGAACTGGAACTCGTGAGTAAGTGTGGTCATATGACGATGATGCCACGTAGTCATATTATGAATATTCATACGGTCAAGGACTGAAAGGGTTTGTCGATATAAGTCATAATATTAACGTTAGCAGTAATACAAAGCAATTTGCATTTGAACTTGAACTAGCTAGTTAGCAGTACAAGGGTCTCAGTCTCAAAGAGGGGGAAAAAAAAACATTGGTCTCTGCTTTTATACCACGTGCCCAGCCGAGACCACCCTAGGATCACCTCAACTCCACCCATTTTTATGTTAAGGATGTCGTGACGACACAAACCCCCGGAAACCAGCAAATTGGTAAGCCTACACAGAAACTCAGAAAACACCCATTTTGACTAAACATGAGATTTTTGGACAAAAACAGTTGTGTATGATCATAATCTAACACAAAACATCGGTTTTCAACGGGAAAAGTCGGTTTTTGATTGCAGTATCACTTTAACAGCTGATCTTCCCGAGCCCAGGTTCTTTGGGAAGAATTTTGCGACGGCGCAGGCTGCAGTGGGGTTTCAGCTCATTTCCTGTCTGAAATCAGACGGGAAGTTCCGTGCGATCTCACATCGGCTTCAGACGCTGAGACTAAATCTCTCTCCCCATCCTACAGCCAGCAGTTTTGAGACCGGTCCCTAGTACCCCCATGCTCAAACCCTGGCTTCTTTATGCCTGTGCAAAGGTGCTCTCAGAAAATCTCTCCATGGTAAAGCTTCTCACCTTGAGTATCTAAGGAAGTCTTTATTTGGAATTGTTAATCTAGTTTTTCACTGTCCTTTGACGGCTTGAATGTGCTGTTTGATTGGTTGATCGGAACTTTGACAGTTTTTACCTACACTCTGGTTCCTGACACACAGGCAGACGCACTCAACGCTACACTCTGAGACGATGTGTAAGCATCATCGTTTATTGACCCCGCCCTATTGCTCACAGTAATTTCCCAGAAACTGGCCTCATGGGTGACCCTTGATCCCTGACCCCTGCAGGCACGGACTGCACCGATTCTTCTCCTGCCGTGGGATCGCCATTGCTGTGGAGACCTTCTGGAAGCGAGGCCACCGCGAGATCACCGTTTTTGTGCCGCAGTGGAGACAGAAGAGAGACCCCAACATCACAGGTGGGATTAAGCCTTTCAGATTAAGCCATTTTGTGTGTGCGTGTGTGCGTGCTTGTGCGTGTGTGTGCGTGCTTGTGCGTGTGTGCGTGCGTGCGTGTGTGTGTGTGAGAGAGAGAGGGAGAGAGCATGAGCGCATGTACAGTGCATCCGGAAAGTATTCACAGCGCTTCACTTTTTCCACATTTTGTTCTGTTACAGCCTTATTCCAAAATTGATTAAATTCATTTTTTCCCTCAAAATTCCCATAATGACAATGTGAAAAAAGTTTTTTTGAGATTTTGGCAAATTTATTAAAAATAAAAAAATAAAATTTCTCATTTACATAAGTATTCATACCCTTTGCTTTAACGTATTTTTAAAGTATCATATTTCATATGTGGTCGCATATCCTTTACATGCTGTTACTTCCTGAAGTCTGTGACCATCAACATCAAAAAAACTGTCAATATCTTATTTTCAGGTACTGTTACAAGCGATACTATAACCTCTCTGCATTTGAATGGATCTCTATGGAAACTGGGGGGTGAGACTAGATTCAGCTGTAAATTACACTGGTACAGTATGGAACACATGGCTGGCTAAATGGCTGTAAGTTATCAAGGGTCTGAGCTATCAAACGAGCCCCAAACCATCACTCTGTTGCCAGATATGGAGTAGATGTGGATGGATCACTGCAAGGGTTATTTCTCCGGACTCATTTTCCTATAGAACTCTATGGGGAAAAAAGTCAGGAGAAACAACCCTTAAAGTGATCCATCCACATCTACTCCATATCTGGCAACAGAGTGATGGTTTGGGGCTCGTTTGATAGCTCAGACCCTTGATAACTTACAGCCATTTAGCCAGCCATGTGTTCCATACTGTACCAGTGTAATTTACAGCTGAATCTAGTCTCACCCCCCAATTTCCATAGAGATCCATTCAAATGCAGAGAGGTTATAGTATTGCTTGTAACAGTACCTGAAAATAAGATATCGACAGTTTTTTTGATGTTGATGGTCACAGACTTCAGGAAGTAACAGCATGTAAAGGATATGCGACCAAATATGAAATATGATACTTTAAAAATACGTTAAAGCAAAGGGTATGAATACTTATGTAAATTAGAAATTTTAGTTTTTTATTTTTAATAAATTTGCAAAAATCTCAAAAAAACTTTTTTCACATTGTCATTATGGGGTGTTGTGTGTAGAAGTTTGAGGGAAAAAATGAATTTAATCAATTTTGGAATAAGGCTGTAACAGAACAAAATGTGGAAAAAGTGAAGCGCTGTGAATACTTTCCGGATGCACTGTATGCGTGCATTAGGGTTGATGTAGCCGGAATACTGGAATTTCCCAAAAATGTCCACTCCCGTTGTTTACATTACATTGTAAATATGAATTCAAGTTGGCTGACATAAAATGGATTGGGGGAAACTAGTTCTTCTCACCACTTGAAATACAAGTTTGGTTTTTTGAGCCTATGAATAACCAAAAGCCTGCTCTGTGAGTCTTGAGTTTTAACAAGTTTATTAAAAGATATGAGTTTGAACATCCTTCTTTATCTTGAACATCCTTCACGTTTTGTTAAATAAGTGGTTGTAATGTAATTATCTTCATTGTGGTATCTGTTAATTCCCTGAATATTTATAAAATCTCCAACCCTGAAGTGAGAGTGTGTGTGTGCGTGCGCGTGCGTGTGTGCGTGCGTGTGTGTGTGAGAGAGAGAGAGAGAGAGAGAGAGAGAGAGAGAGGGAGAGAGCGAGAGCGAGAGCATGAGCGCATGTATGCGTGCATTAGGGTTGATGTAGCCGGAATACTGGAATTTCCCAAAAATGTCCACTCCCGTTGTCTGACATAAAATGGATTGGGGAAACTAGCTCTTCTCACCACTTGAAATACAGGTTTGGTTTTTTGAGCCTATGAATAACCAAAAGCCTGCTCTGTGAGTCTTGAGTTTTAACAAGTTTATTAAAAGATATGAGTTTGAACATCCTTCTTTATCTTGAACATCCTTCACGTTTTGTTAAATAAGTGGTTGTAATGTAATTATCTTCATTGTGGTATCTGTTAATTCCCTGAATATTTATAAAATCTCCAACCCTCAAGTGAGAGTGTGTGTGTGAGTTCTATAAATGTGCGTGCGTGCGTGCATGTGCGTGTGTTTTCTCTGCATTGTATGTGTGTGTATTCATATTTTCTATAAAGGTATGTGACTTGTGTGTGTGTGTGTGTGTGTGTGTTTGTATTCTTTGAGTGTATAAAGGTGTGTGCGTTTGAAGTGTATAAAGGTATGTGTCTGTGTGTGTGTGCAAGTCTGTGTGTGTGTGTGTGTGTGTTTGTGTTCTTTGAGTGTATAAAAGTGAGTGTGTGTGTGTGTGTGTGTTTGTGTTCTTTGCAGATTATAAATGTGTGTGAATGTGTTTGTTTCCTGTCCCCACAGAGCAGCACTTCCTCAGCCAGCTGGAGGACCTACGGCTGCTGTCCTTCACCCCCTCCCGGGAGGTGTGTGGGCAGCGCATCTCCTCCCATGACGACAGGTACCCCTCCCACACACACCCCCCTCGCCCTAATGCACTCCAAGCTACACCCATCTCGCCCGCTCACACCCCAAACTGAACCCAACTCACCCTCTCACACCCCAAACTGAACCCACCTCACCCGCTCACACCCCAAACTGAACCCAACTCACCCTCTCACACCCCAAACTGTACCCACCTCACCCGCTCACACCCCAAACTGAACCCACCTCACCCGCTCACACCCCAAACTGGACCCAACTCACTCTCTCACACCCCAAACTGGACCCACCTCACCCTCTCACACCCCAAACTGGACCCAACTCACTCTCTCACACCCCAAACTGGACCCACCTCACCCTCTCACACCCCCAAACTGAACCCACCTCACCCGCTCACACCCCAAACTGGACCCACCTCACCCTCTCACACCCCAAACTGGACCCACCTCAGCCGCTCACACCCCAAACTGGACCCACCTCACCCTCTCACACCCCAAACTGGACCCACCTCACCCTCTCACACCCCAAACTGGACCCACCTCACCCTCTCACACCCCAAACTGGACCCACCTCACCCTCTCACACCCCAAACTGAACCCACCTCACCCTCTCACACCCCAAACTGAACCCAACTCACTCTCTCACACCCCAAACTGGACCCACCTCACCCTCTCACACCCCAAACTGAACCCACCTCACCCTCTCACACCCCAAACTGAACCCACCTCACCCTCTCACACCACTGGACCCACCTCAGCCGCTCACACCCAAAACTGGACCCACCTCACCCTCTCACACCCCAAACTGGACCCACCTCACCCCCTCACACCCCAAACTGGACCCACCTCACCCTCTCACACCCCAAACTGAACCCACCTCACCCTCTCACACCCCAAACTGAACCCACCTCACCCTCTCACACCACTGGACCCACCTCAGCCGCTCACACCCAAAACTGGACCCACCTCACCCTCTCACACCCCAAACTGGACCCACCTCACCCGCTCACACCCCAAACTGGACCCACCTCAGCCGCTCACACCCCAAACTGAACCCAACTCACTCTCTGACACCCCAAACTGGACCCACCTCAGCCGCTCACACCCCAAACTGGACCCACCTCACCCTCTCACACCCCAAACTGGACCCACCTCACCCTCTCACACCCCAAACTGAACCCAACTCACTCTCTGACACCCCAAACTGGACCCACCTCACCCTCTCACACCCCAAACTGGACCCACCTCACCCTCTCACACCCCAAACTGAACCCACCTCACCCTCTCACACCCCAAACTGAACCCAACTCACTCTCTCACACCCCAAACTGGACCCACCTCACCCTCTCACACCCCAAACTGAACCCACCTCACCCTCTCACACCCCAAACTGAACCCACCTCACCCTCTCACACCACTGGACCCACCTCAGCCGCTCACACCCAAAACTGGACCCACCTCACCCTCTCACACCCCAAACTGGACCCACCTCACCCCCTCACACCCCAAACTGGACCCACCTCACCCTCTCACACCCCAAACTGAACCCACCTCACCCTCTCACACCCCAAACTGAACCCACCTCACCCTCTCACACCACTGGACCCACCTCAGCCGCTCACACCCAAAACTGGACCCACCTCACCCTCTCACACCCCAAACTGGACCCACCTCACCCGCTCACACCCCAAACTGGACCCACCTCAGCCGCTCACACCCCAAACTGAACCCAACTCACTCTCTGACACCCCAAACTGGACCCACCTCAGCCGCTCACACCCCAAACTGGACCCACCTCACCCTCTCACACCCCAAACTGGACCCACCTCACCCTCTCACACCCCAAACTGAACCCAACTCACTCTCTGACACCCCAAACTGGACCCACCTCACCCTCTCACACCCCAAACTGAACCCAACTCACTCTCTGACACCCCAAACTGAACCCACCTCACCCCCTCACACCCCAAACTGGACCCACCTCACCCCCTCACACCTCAAACTGAACCCACCTCACCCTCTCACACCACTGGACCCACCTCACCCTCTCACACCCCAAACTGGACCCACCTCACCCTCTCACACCCCAAACTGAACCCACCTCACCCCCTCACACCCCAAACTGGACCCACCTCACCCCCTCACACCCCAAACTGAACCCACCTCACCCTCTCACACCACTGGACCCACCTCACCCTCTCACACCCCAAACTGGACCCACCTCACCCTCTCACACCCCAAACTGAACCCACCTCACCCGCTCACACCCCAAACTGGACCCACCTCACCCTCTCACACCCCAAACTGGACCCACCTCACCCTCTCACACCCCAAACTGAACCCAACTCACTCTCTCACACCCCAAACTGGACCCACCTCACCCCCTCACACCCCAAACTGGACGCACCTCACCCTCTCACACCCCAAACTGAACCCACATCACCCTCTCACACCCCAAACAGAACCCACCTCACCCTCTCACACCCCAAACTGAACCCACCTCACCCGCTCACACCCCAAACTGAACCCACCTCAGCCGCTCATACCCCAAACTGATACCACATCACCCTCTCACACCCCAAACTGAACCCACATCACCCTCTCACACCACTGGACCCACATCACCCTCTCACACCCCAAACTGAACCCACCTCACCCGCTCACACCCCAAACTGAACCCACATCACCCTCTCACACCCCAAACTGAACCCACCTCACCCGCTTACACCCCAAACTGAACCCACCTCACCCGCTCACACCCTAAACTGAACCCACCTCACCCTCTCACACCCCAAACTGGACCCACCTCACCCTCTCACACCCCAAACTGGACCCACCTCACCCTCTCACACCCCAAACTGGACCCACCTCACCCCCTCACACCCCAAACTGGACCCACCTCACCCTCTCACACCCCAAACTGAACCCACATCACCCTCTCACACCCCAAACTGAACCCACCTCACCCGCTTACACCCCAAACTGAACCCACATCACCCGCTCACACCCCAAACTGAACCCACCTCAGCCTCTCACACCCCAAACTGAACCAACCTCACCCGCTCACACCCCAAACTGAACCCACCTCAGCCGCTTATACCCCAAACTGATACCACATCACCCTCTCACACCCCAAACTGAACCCACACCACCCTCTCACACCCCAAACTGAACCCACCTCACCCGCTTACACCCCAAACTGAACCCACCTCACCCTCTCACACCCCAAACTGAACCCACCTCACCCCCTCACACCCCAAACTGAACCCACCTCACCCGCTCACACCCCAAACTGAACCCACATCACCCGCTCACACCCCAAACTGAACCCACATCACCCTCTCACACCACTGGACCCACATCACCCTCTCACACCCCAAACTGAACCCACCTCACCCGCTCACACCCCAAACTGAACCCACATCACCCTCTCACACCCCAAACTGAACCCACCTCACCCGCTTACACCCCAAACTGAACCCACCTCACCCGCTCACACCCCAAACTGAACCCACCTCACCCGCTCACACCCCAAACTGAACCCACCTCACCCTCTCACACCACTGGACCCACATCACCCTCTCACACCCCAAACTGAACCCACCTCACCCGCTTACACCCCAAACTGAACCCACCTCACCCGCTCACACCCCAAACTGAACCCACCTCACCCTCTCACACCCCAAACTGAACCCACCTCACCCGCTCACACCCCAAACTGAACCCACCTCACCCGCTCACACCATTGGACCCACCTCACCCTCTCACACCCCAAACTGGACCCACATTACCCTCTCACACCCCAAACTGAACCCACCTCACCCCCTCACACCCCAAACTGAAGCCACCTCACCCCCTCACACCCCAAACTGAACCCACCTACCCTCTCACACCCCAAACTGGACCCACATCACCCTCTCACACCCCAAACTGAACCCAACTCACCCTCTCACACCCCAAACTTAACCCACCTCACCCTCTCACACCCCAAACTGAACCCACCTCACCCTCTCACACCCCAAACTGAACCCAACTCACCCTCTCACACCCCAAACTTAACCCACCTCACCCTCTCACACCCCAAACTTAACCCACCTCACCCTCTCACACCCCAAACTGAACCCACCTCACACCCCAAACTGAACCCAACTCACTCTCTCACACCCCAAACTGGACCCACCTCACCCTCTCACAACCCAAACTGAACCCACATCACCCTCTCAAACCCCAAACTATGCCCACGTCACACTCACACACCCCAAACTAGCCCACCTCATTCATAATCTCCTTCAGGCCTCTGTATGCTTACCTGTCCCCCTTTTGCTGCCAGGTTCCTTCTCCACCTAGCGGAGAAGACAGGCGGAGTCATCGTCACCAATGACAACCTGCGGGATTTTGTGGACACGTCAGAGGCATGGAGACAAATCATCAAAGAGAGGTGAGGGGCATAACCAGAAGTTATAGCTGTTTTACTACACACCGACTCGGGGTCAGTGCTGTTACAGACAGGCTCGGGGTCAGTGCTGTTAAAGACAGACTCGGGGTCAGTGCTGTTACAGACAGGCTCGGGGTCAGTGCTGTTAAAGACAGACTCGGGGTCAGTGCTGTTACAGACAGGCTCGGGGTCAGTGCTGTTAAAGACAGACTCGGGGGTCAGTGCTGTTACACACAGACTCATGGTCAGTTTTGTTGCAGGCTGCTGCAGTTCACCTTTGTGGAAGACCACTTCCTGATCCCAGATGACCCCCTCGGCAGGCACGGCCCCCAGCTGGAGGATTTCTTGTGCAAGGACTTCAGGTGTGTGTGTGCGTGTGTGCGTGTATGCGTGTTTGTGTCAGACCACAATCAAATGCATATTTTCAATTACTAAGCACAATCACATGAAAGACTAATTTTGTTTCTGAACATTGGTGAGGATGAATGTTTCTTATAAAATTATCAATCATGTGCAGGAATGTAGCTTGTGAAAGCTTTGAAGGGGTGGTCCTGTTGCTCATTGCTTATTAGCGTGACTGTGAACTCTCTCTCCCTGCAGGTTCACCCCAGTCATCGCCCCCTCCAGGTCAGAGCTCCGGGTTACCCCTCCGGTCTACGTCCAGGCCCTCCAGTCGGCCCCGCGCCCCTCCCTCGCCCCCCAAACCAGGCCCCCGTCCCGCTGGCCCCACACGGGGCCCCCCGGCTGGCACCCGCCGCACCCCTCCCCCTCCCCCCCCGCCCCAGCGCTCCCCCGGCGAGACGGCGGACCTGAAGAGGAAGCTGTACGACATCTTCCCCGACCAGAAGCCCCGCATCGACCGCATCCTCGGCGACAATCCCTACATGAGGGACCTCAACGCCCTGTCGGGCCTGCTGCTGGGCTGAGCCTGCGTCCATCCGTCAGTCTGAGGGGGGGGGGGGGGGGACGTCTGAGAATAGGGTTTGACAGTCTGGGCTCTTTTAGCGTAATCATTGAAAGGGACTGGAAGGCCCGCCACACTATGGGGGGAAATGGAGTCGGCAACTTTACACTCCGGTACAATTAGTCGGAGGTCCTAGGGAATCACCCCCACCCCCTCATTTCTACCCTCCTCTAGCACACTCACTTCCTGATGTCTGTTTTAGGGCACTTGCCTCATAATCCAATGTAATGCTGGGTAATGTCAATCAAAGTGATTTTCTAGTGGAATTATCGGGGGGTTGGGGAGGGGGAATGAGTCGGTGGAAGCGGGCGATCGCACAGATGTACATATGAATTATAAACGTTTTCTCATAATTTATTTCTGCAGATTCAGGTGGATATTTCTGTTTTGTTCAAGCCTGAGAGCCTTCTTGCTTCACCTTGCGAGACCCACGGCGGTTTTCCCTGCTCGGAGACGGCCGAAGGTTGGGGGAGCCTCATTTGGGAAAGGGCGCCTTTATATTTTGGGGCCGTTATAATAGAATCACTAAGACTTGATTTGCGTTTGTACATATGACATTAAATCCTTCACTGCACAGAGAGAGGTCTCCTCACTACCAGGGCAACCTGAAACACAGGACTCTTGGAAAGAGGGAAAGGACTAAAGGAGGTAAAGAAGAGGAGGAGCACATACTCCATGGGAGACTTTTTTTCCCCCCCTCAAGCACTGGACCCCATTCCTTCTCTCTGTGCGTCTGTTTACGGTTTACGCATGGGGGGACTTTATTGTCCATTGCAACGATCCCCCTTTTCCCCACAATGCAACACTCGAATGCTAAGTTTTCAGTAGCAAGACATTGTATTGCATTAGGGTTGATGAAGCCGGAATCCTGGAATTTCCCAAAAATGTCCACTCCCGTTTTTCTGAAATAAAAAGAGGTGGGAAAACCAGTCCTTCTCACCACTTGAAATACAAGTTTGGTTTTTTGAGCCTATTAAATAACCAAAAGCCTGTTCTGTGAGTCTTGAGTTTTACTGAGTTTATTAAAAGATATTAATTCATCCTGAACATCCTTCTGTAGTACACATTTTGTTAAATAAATGGTTGTAATGTAATTATCTTTATTGTGGTATCTGTTAATGCCCTGCATATTAAATCTCTAACCATGAGGTGAGTGTGTGAGGTCTTAAAGGTGTGTCTGTGTGTATGCCTGCCAGTGGAGGCCCATCCATAAGGGACATGGAGGACCGTCCTCAACAATTTGCTGGGGGGAAAAAATCTAGAAAAATAACAACTTCAACAAAATCATGTTATCTATTTCTAAGCATCGACGATACACCTAACCTCTTTTGCCAATGGTAAAATGTCAACAGCGCCCTCTAGTGCAATGGGAAAATAGCAGAAGGCCATTGTTTTTATCATCCTCCCCAGATAATGTACAGAGTACATTGAATATATTTTTAACCAATCAACTGTCTGGCATTATCTCTAGTCTGGAAAAGTGCTCATGTTGGAACATTTCTGCGTGGATTTGTTTCTATTCATTCAGAAGAGCATTAGTGAGGTTGGTCACTGATGTGGGGCTATTAGGCCTGGCCCGCAGTCGGCTTTCCAACTGATCCCAATGGTGTTTGATGGGGTTGAGGTCAGGGCTCTGTGCAGGCCAGTCAGGTTCTTCCATACCAATCTCAACAAACCATTTCTGTATGGACCTCTATTTGTGCACGGGGTCATTGTCATTCTGAAACAGGAAAGGGCCTTCCCCAAACTGTTGCCACAAAATTGGAAACCCAGAATTGTCTAGTATGTCATTGTATGCTGTAGTGTTAAGATTTGTGTTCACTGGAACTAAGGAGCCTAGCCTGAACCATGAAAAACAGTCCCAGACCAAGGGGTGTCCACATACATTTGCCCATATAATGTATCTCCTTTTGACCAGATAAAGTACTGCCAGAATTGGCATGGACAGGCAATAATGTGGCAGCATTATGTTGCGTAGATTTTACAGTCTTCCAGAACATTCTGGGGTTGGTGTAGGAACTGGTAAGTTTATTAATATAATATTCAGCCTAGGCTCTTCTCACTGATGAAGTGCATTTGTTCCTTAACTGTCTAAAAATAAGTAAATGACCAGGGTCTCCTGAGTGTCTCGCCAAGGCCCATGCTTTATTCCTAGAGTGAAATAAGTTTGTTAGCTCCGATTTGAACCAAGGACCGGATCTATCCTTAATTCTCTTTTTTTTTAAATTAGAGCATGTTTATTCACTAGTAAGTTAAAAGTATGTATGAAGAAACTCAAGGCCAGCTCAACATCTGGATTGTTTACAGAATGATGAAGGTCACTATTATAGATGTAATGCAAAAATGCTTTTGACGGTTCAAAAATTTCTTCTCGTAACTATATGTGGTTGAGCTCTCTTAAATTTTGTACTCCTAACACAGGCTATGGAACAGTGTCACTAATACCCCAGATCAAAAACACCACTTGCAATGTTTTTCTCTGGTTTATTTGATTAAATGATGTCTAATAAAGTAGATTTTGATATATTTCTTTAGGTTTGGTTGAGTCGGTTCAGTGATAAACTGGGTTGAATGAAGATTGTCGCAGATTTCTTTAAAATCATCTGAAGCATCAGTTAACCAGTCTAGATTAAGATCACCCAAAATTATCATTTCAGATTCAACATAAGGAGACAGAAGTTCAGCTATCTTGATAATTGAACCCTCAACTGCAGATGGTGGTTTATATATACAGTATATACCTGCCAAAACCACAGAGTTATTTAGTCCTATTTCAATCTTCAGAGCAATAAATTCTAAATGTTTTGGAAAACAGGGCTTCACATAAATGGCTACACACCAAACTGTGCCCACATCACACTCACACACCCCAAACTACCTGTCCCCCTTGTGCTGCCAGGTTCCTTCTCCACCTAGCGGAGAAGACAGGTAGAGTCATCGTCACCAATGACAACCTGCGGGATTTTGTAGACGCATCAGAGGCATGGAGACAAATCATCAAAGAGAGGTGAGGGGCATAACCACAAGTTATAGCTGTGTTACTACATGCTGACTCGGGGTCAGTGCTGTTACACACTCAGGGTCAGTGCTGCACTTACTGTACGTCGCTTTGGATAAAAGCGTCTGCTAAATGAATGTAATGTAATGTAATGTTTCACATGGACTCATGGTCAGTGCTGTTTCACATGGACTCATGGTCAGTGCTGTTACACACAGACTCAGGGTCAGTACTGTTAAATACTAACTCAGGGTCAGTGTTGTTACACACACACTCGGGGTCAGTGCTGTTACACACAGACTTAGGGTCAGTGCTGTTACACACACACTCGGGGTCAGTGCTGTTACATACACTCTGGGTCAGTGTTGTTACACACAGACTCAGAGTCAGTACTGTTACATACTAACCTAGGGTCAGTGTTGTTGCACACACACACTCAGGGTCAGTGCTGTTACATACAGACTCAGGGGGCAGTGTTGTTACACACACACTCAGGGTCAGTGTTGTTACACACACACACTCAGGGTCAGTGCTGTTACACACAGACTCAGGGGGCAGTGCTGTTACATACAGACTCAGGGTCAGTGCTGTTACACACAGGATTTCTGGCGCAAGGACTTCAGGTTTGTGTCTGTTTGTGTGTCAGACCAGGATAAAATGCATATTTTCAGTTACTAAGCACAATCATATGAAAGAATGATTTTGTTTCTGTACATTGGTGAGGATCAATGTTTCTTATAAAATTGTCAGGAATGTAGCTTGTGAAAGCTTTGAAGGGGTGGTCCTGTTGCTCATTGCTTATTAGCGTGACTATGAAGTCTCTCTCCCTGCAGGTTCACCCCAGTCACTGCCCCCTTGCAATGATCCCCATTTTCCCCACAATGCAACACTCAAATGCTATGTTTTCAGTAGCAAGACATTGTGACATTGTGAGCACACAAGTTCCCACACAAGCACACAAGAATTGTGCTTCCTTACCTTAACTAAGTCCACCGATAAGCACAGACTGACACACCTGTAATGGCGTAGAACATTTTTCCCAAGAAGCTGTGTTTCCAATTACATGTTCCTCTTGGCCCCGCTAAATTGGGACACGTAGCAACAGGGAGAGAGAAGATGGGAACAAATAATATATAAATAAAAGTTATAATAATATATAAATATCTGTTTAAAAAGCCACTCATTCACTCTTCGGACACAATGTACAGTTCCAACTACAGATTAGCACAAAGGTAACAACGCATGTGCAAGTGGCAGTCCATTGTCAGTTCTTCCACATGACCACCAGAGGCCGCTGTGCACCACATAAAGAGGTCCCACGAAACTTCAAGACAGGCCTACCTACCAATGTCTATAAATGACCTTTGCTCTTCGGAGACCAGCAGCCCTGCCTTGTACAGACATGTCATTGTCATGTACAGTACTGTTGTGGCTGATCCATCGCATCAGGGTCAGTAGGTGCGCAGGTGTTTTGTAATATTTCACGTTTCCGAACATTCTTGGTTTGCCAGGTATCGCCATGTTAAAGCCATCCGGCCTCTGAAGCTGTGATGAGCAGGGGTCGTCAACATGTCTGTACACGGACAATCGTGTCCTTGACAAGACCTGTCTGTGTCCGTGGCAAAAAAAAGTTGATCGAGGGGAAAAAAAGCATATTAATCTTTTTAAAGATTATAACGTACATTAAAATGCCTTTTTTGTCTAAATATTCACAATATAATGCTTTCTGAGGCTGTACATACACGTGGCCACTTGTGCGACAGAAGGCCTAGGTTACATAGAGCCTATCCATCATGTGTTAACGTGGAATGACATGCGCATTAAAACCCATTGCACACGATTGCGTGCATTCTCGTAGTGAGTCCAGCAGGTCAAGCGAGACAACTAGCTCGTAGCCTATTGACCGAAAATGACGAAACGCGCTTTTAATTCTTCGTAGGGGAAATCATTTTTAGTTGTTTTTTTTTTAGAGACGATGGGTTAATGGAGTGTATGAGGTGTGGTCAAACAATGAAACAACTAAAGTCAACAGCAGCGAGCCGAGCGAGGGACCATAGTGAGAAGTGGTGCAAGAAAAGAGCAAAAACTGATGGTAGGCTATGTCCTCTGTTGAGAAAGAGCTGTTTGCTAGCATTAGCAAGGCAAAAGATGGCAGAACGGGACAAGTTAAGCTGATGACTAGCTTCATCAGTCGAGAGAAAATTGAACATGAAAATGACCGTACATTAGCATTCGGACTTGCCAAAGCAAAATTACCGTTTACAGCAGGCGATACTTTCAAAGAAATTGCAAAAGAATATATATATATATTGACCCAAAATCTTCTGCGTTCAACAGACTCCACAGCAGTGCTAACGTTAGCACTATAGTCAGAAAGACAGAAAAGATAGGGGGGAAGTTAGCAGCTGCCAACCTAAGTAGCGTAGGGCAGGCCCGATTCGTGCAAAGAAGGCGTTCTCCCGCAGCTGTGCTTTAAATCAGTGGTCCTCAACCCTGGTCCTGGGGACCCCCTGTATAGCTATGCTGGTTTTCGTTCCAACGACAATTGCAATACCAGAATTTTAACAAGCTGTTATTTTTTTCTTAATTAGGTGTTTTAAGCCACGTTATGTTAGCAATAGCTATGCATGCTTTGAAGAAAAAAAAGAACTAGGCTTCTAATTAGGTAATTGAACACAAGTTTAAGTTCCTTCATAATTTTTTCCTTAAACTTGTTAACACAATGCAGGTTTGCCTCGTTATCATTTGCTTTGTCTTTGAATTCTTCATTATTTACCAAACGGTTAGTTTTAGTGGCCATGTGTCCACAATTTCACCAATTATGAGCCAATTGATTCACCTCAGTCTTTAATTTGAACAGTTAAAACATATTTTACCTCCTTTTAATTGTTTACAATACAGCACAATGTGGATATTGGACTTTTATTCTTCATGGCATGCATAGCTATTACTAACATAATGTGGCTTAAGAATGTAAATAATCCCTCTAAACATTAAAAACACCTAATTAAGAAAAATTAACAGCTTGTTAAAATTCAAGTATTGCAATTGTGGTTGGAACGAAAACCAGCATACACAGGGGGTCCCCAGGACCAGGGTTGAGGACCACTGCTTTAAATGATGAAGAATACAGCCACCTGGTCACTTGCAAAAAAAAAATTTGGTGGCTGAGCCTTGCAGCCTGTGTAGAGCGGTTTGTGGAACTTCGAGTCAGCCTTGTACAATATTTTGAGAGCATTGCAAATGGCAACGAGGGTTCTGTTTGCTACCGAGAAAGTTGCGGCACATTGGCTCACATGCTGCAGAGTCCCAAATTAATTCTGTACTTGCTGTTTCTTAATGTTACATCTGCTGGCCAGAATGAACGAGGCCCTGCAGAAGAACTACTCTGCCTATAATGATATCCAGAAATACAATGCGTGTAATTCAGAGCCCATTCCTGCAGAACAGAAATGATGACACCTTATTTGTTGACCCGAGAGACTTGAAAATTCCAAACACGAGTTTGAGCGAATTCATTGACGAATGCAAAAGTAAACATAATTTCTCAGATTCCCAGATGCTGAACTTTTAACACCACGTTAGTCAACTACGCAAAGAGGCTACAAAGTGCGTTCCGGACAAGATTCCCAGAGAGAGATCCACTGAACCCCAAACCAACAGAGAGGGATATGTCAAACATAGCGCAAAGGTTCGCAAAACGTGTCTGTTCACGAACTGCACACAGCAAAAACATTTAACACCCTATGGTGTTAGATTTACGCTGGAATTTTTGCTGTGCAGTCGCAGTACCTCGTCATTTGCCAAGATGATAGCATAAAGACTTTATTAATGTCTGACAGATGTAACAGTGACATTGTCAAATTCTGGTGCCATCTGTTTGAGAACAGTGAGGTGTAGGCTACAATGAACTGAGCAAACTTGCAAAACTCCTGCTCACATTAAGCCCAGACAGCTGCAGCTGTGAGCGAGGTTTCAGTCATAATTAACGCTATTAAACACCGAATAGACTTGGAGCATGTTGCATTGATGCCTGTCTCAGGATTGCCACCTGCCCATATACAACGGCTGACTTTCCAGTCTCCAAGTTTCCATCAGAATAACAAGGTAGGGCACTGTCTTTTATGTTAGAAATACTATAATTTCAAATTGTGTAAAACTTTGAAATAGATGCTATGGCACATTAGGAGGTCACTATCATATGTGTTTCTGGTAATATTCTTTGACCACAAGTTTTGTATGTCTGTGGTAAAAATCGCATTTTGACCAAAAAGTCAATCACAAGACGACATGGTGATGACCCCTGGTGATGAGGGGTTGAACTGTGTGTTTTTAAGTCACTGTCTGCTGTATCTGTTACATGCAAACAAAATTGACTACCATACATTTCTCCTGGTGGTTGATGTTTTGTTTCATATTTAAGGGAAAGTAGGGGGGGGGGGCATATTATTCCAGTTGTTTATTGTTCCACAGACCCCATAACAGTCTGTGACTTTGATTTATTTAGCAGGAGAAACTTGTTTGAGAAACTTTGGTTTTCAAAGGTGGAGGACATGTTTTTTTAATTTATTATTATTCATTGCGTTTTGTTTTTTTTTGACGCATGAGAAATGAGAATTGCGCAACGCATGAAAAATTACACATTAAAATTAAAACAGTGAAGGTAAATAAAGGGGGGTCCATTCCATCCAAAGAGAACAAGTTGATAAGGTGACATCATAAAGGAGTATTCTCTCTGAGGAGGAAGGGGCGATAAAGGCCCAAAGGCTTTCAATTTTTAATTCAGGTACGTCATATTTAATTCATCATAAGTGACAGAGTGGGTGGCCTTCAGGGCGGCAGAGTTTGCTCTAAAAGCATATAAGACGTACAAATTATGTGGCAGATCTGAGCATTTGGAGACCCCTGAGAGACGAGGTCGTCAGTCGGCATGGGAACAGCCAATAGGAGGGCCACTGGGTGTCCCGAGCTCCAAGCGACAAACTATAGTAAACACAGCAGAGATTAAGTTCTGACCTCCTAAAACGTTGCAGGAACATTGGTTTGCACTATCTATACTATGGAGCAATACACACTACAGACTATGTTTGGAGTAATGCCTTGCCTGCCAACATATCAATCTGTGCCATGAGGCAACTGCAACCGCTGCCTGCCTGCTCTTCAACCTACCTAAATTCACATGCCTCTCCACTTTTGAACACCCTTCACTGGCTTCCAGTGGCCGCTCCCTTTCAGTTTAAGTCTCTCATCCTGGCATACCAAGCTCCAAATGGTACTGCCCCTTCCTATGATTACACCATACACTCCAATCGTATCTCTCCGTTCAACTTCTTCCTGCCACCTGGCTGTTCCATCTCTTCAAACACCTGGCAGGTGCTCCTTGTGGTCCCAGCTCTTTTCTGCCCTCGTCCCCCAATGGTGGAACGACCGAATGAAGATTCACTGGCTGTCTGCAGCAAACATCTAAAAACTCATTTCTTCAGACTACACATCAATGTTTCTGTTAAAAGAAAATCTAACCCTTCTCTCCCCATATCTTGTAGGTCTTGAGGCATGCACCTTGAAGGTATGATTGTAACTTTTCGTGTCTCTCACTCTTGTGGTGTGTGCTTATATGCTTATATTGTGAAATGCACTTTTGTAAGTTGCTTTTGACTAAAGGCATCTGCTAAATTGCTACATGGTAAATTGTATACTTCCCAAAATCCCAAAAGTTAGCCAGAAAGAGTTCAATTATGATGGCCATGACCATATATCATCCCGTGCCAATGGCAGAAGCTCAGTGATGTCTGGTGGATACTGAATGGATTTCTATCCTTGTGTCAGTGTAGTACAGTGGTCCCCAACCCCGTTCCTGGAGATCTACCGTCCTGTAGGTTTTTATTTCAACCCTAATGTGGCACACCTGAGTATAATTAGCAGGGGACTAGCCTAGTATCTCAGAGGTTGCCGGTTCGATTCCCATGTAAGTCACTGCTGTTACGCCCTTGATTAAGGTGTGTGATCTGATCCTGCTGTATAGATGGATAGTATGCAACAAATGAACTCATGGTATGAGGCTCTGTATAAGACTAAATGTCTGAATGTAAATATAGAAATTGCCTTCTTGTTGGACATTATCACCCTCGTGCCAATAAGGTCTTGTCATGGTCTGGACCTGTAAACACCTCCCAAGTCAATCTCCACTCCTCACTGATAATTATGGGAGTTGTAGTCTTCTGCCCACTGGTCAGGGGTAGCCCCAGTCACCTGTCACAGGTGACTTAACACATATCAGATGTTGATCGGCTGTTCTACGAAACCTGTTATGTAACAACGTGTGGGTTCGCATTAAAGTTGACCTTTTGGACACTTTCGGACACATCACCCAGCAGCATGTGAAAGTCTGCGGGCGTGCACTTGAAATGAGCTGCCGATATCACAGTAGGTTATAGGCAGTCACGTGACATCTCGACAGAGTAACATTGGATGACTGAGCCGAGAAAGGTGAGCTAATAAATTCCAAACTGAACTGTGTGTTCTGAACTAAAGAAAACTAAAGCCTCGTTCTCAGCCAAAAATATTCTTTGGCCCCACAAATTGATAATATAAATTAAGGGCAGATTGACAACATACGCATCTATTGTCTTCAATTACTTAAGATTCAAATATGCCTTTTTTGACCATGCATAGCTATAGTACTGACAAAGCAATATTTATATGCAGCAAATATAAATATAAATAACAGCTTTCAAACTGCAGTAGAGATACTTAATTTTTATGGAACCTTGAATAATGATTATTTTATTAAACAGCTATTATTAAGATGATGATAATAATATCATACAAAACACATTTAAACTATATATATAATTTTATGAGTTTATGAAAGTATACAGAGCAATAGTTTTAACAACACTCAATGGTACCTAATACATTAACTGATTAAAGTGAATTTTCATATGTGCATATTGTGGAATATACTGTAAGGTCCATATTACTGTAGGTTCAATAAGTGCAGTAGGAAGTGACAGAACCAGTGTCATTCACACCATCTGGGTATAGGTAGCAGCAGAAGACTGAATTAGACAGGTGTGATTGCCAAGTAGTTTCACCACCGGAAAGACCTTTTTGTGTTCAGGTTGGCACCTCGTTATGTATTCGACTGCTGTCACACAGTGGGTACTTTAGCTAGGCAGCTGAGACTGGCATCCTGTGAAAAAAATCTGATTTCTGAATATCTTTGTATTTAGGATGACTGAACATTCATAGTGACCACCTCTAGATCCGGTTGTTTCATCTCAGCGACTCATTCACTGAGCTCACTGCAGCTGACTCAATCTCTGTAGATGTCCAGCCATACGCTAAACACTATTGTTTCCACACCTACGTCTTTCCTCTGTCGTATAGTAAACTGTTCATAAAATGATTCAGAAATGTGAAAGTGGTTAAAGATCTTGCTCTTTCCTCTGGGAAAGCGTCTGTTTCTTGGGAAACAGTGAGTGGGGGTAATACTCCCACATTCTTCCATTCACACACTGAATCAAAATCAACGAATAACTATGAAAATCTGGGCAATTCCGCGGTAACGGAATTACAATTTTGGCCTTAATTTTACTTGCTGTGGATAAGTCTTAAAGCCTAACTGATTATAAAAAGCTTTATAACTTCAGATGATACCCCTGCTATCATATCAAAATTAAAAAATTGGAAACTTCCTGCATGTGGAAGGAAAAATAAATAAATAACACCCAATTTTCTGCCGTAATTCCGTTACCAACGCTCTTTCGGTCTTGGACCCTTCCACATGCAGGAAGTTTCCAATTTTTTATTTTGATATGATAGCAGGGGTATCAGCTGAAGCTATAAAGTTTTTATAATCAGTTAGGCTTTAAGATTTTTCCACAGCAAGTAAAATTAAGGCCAAAATTTCTGTGGATTGTAATTCCGTTACTGCGGAATTGGCCATCTGCAAGAACAATATAGAGTCACACTTTAAACAAAGTATCTCTTATAAAGGCTTTAAATAGCAAATATAAAGTCCTCATAAACATGACATAATGGCTTCATAAATCATATATAAGCAAATGTCATGCTTCATAAAGGCTGACATAACTTTTATTATGCAACATGTTATGCCAAATGTTAAAAGAGTTAGCCTAGCATCCTACATAAGCATGTTTTATGTCACCCTGTGTAATGTTTAGCCATTAGCCAGGTGACATTATTGGTTATGTCACATTTGGCATAACATGTTGCATAAGAAGGTGTTATGTCACCCTTTATGAAGCATGACATTTAAGGTTGGGATGGAGAGGTGAAAGGGAGGGGAGGATTATATGGGTCTCCTTTCCAGAAGTTGCTCTCTTGGCCGCCTGGCTCATTTGCATGTGTGTTTCACCACTTTCCGGCTGCTTATGCTGAGTGAAAATTAGTGTGTTTACATTTCAGTCAGCTTGAGGGAGGAGGACGTGGGGTGTGTGCTTGTGGTCTGTGATAGGCTCTAATTAGCCAGAGAGAGTTCTCCCCTGTATAGATTCTCTCTGCTGCTGGTTGGAGAGCAAGCCTGGAGAGGAATGAAGACACAACAGGCTGCCAGTCTGCTCACTGCCCCCCCCCCCCCCCCCCCCCAATCTCTCCCTTTCTTTCTCTCCTCCCCTTTTGACCTCTCTTTCTCTCCTCCTGCCCCCAATTTTACCAGACTTTAAAAAGAAGAGAAAAAAAACATAAGTTATGTCCACGGTGGAATGTTTTAAGATCATCAACATTCCAGAACAGCTCAACATTCTTAGGAGCTGCTCTCCCCCCAGCTCTGCTCTTCCCCCTCCCCCAGGGTGTGTGTACAATGTGCTTACATAACCAGGTCTATAATCCCCGGCTGCTCACCCCCATCCCCCTCTCCTCCTGTGTGAGATGCAGTTATGCAGTTCCGTTTCTCATTGTGGAAGTCCAACGTCTGCGGTTTAGCACAGTAGAATAATGCTACTTTTAAAACATTAGCTTTATTACTTGCTAACTGAATATGTTTTTCTTTATTTCTGTGGAAACACATGCACACACCCTTTAAAGCAGGCCTTGTTCTGATTGCTGGTCCTCTGGTGGATTGGTCTGAATCAAGTGCCAATTTTGGCTTGTGATTTCATGACAGGCCACATCAATTAGATTTAATTTTAATTTCACACTTCATACAGAGAAATATGTAAAAGTGTTCTGCAGACCACAGAGCTCTGCTCAGACAGCTATGTTGTAAAATTAAAAGCTTTTTTAGTTTACAAATCTTCTCTAAATTGAATTTATGAGTAAATATACTTTATTTATATGAATATATATTTTCTTTCCTCGACTGACCTCTTCTGGAGGGGGAATGGCACCAGGAATCATAAGGGTAGCTTCAGCCTGTATTAAATTTATATTTTAACATTCGGACCTTAGTGATGGCTGACCTCAGTGGGCCTGGCTTATGCTGGTCAAAGGCTTACAACTACACAGTTTTAACTGTAAGCCATTTGATTGTATTGCAGTGCTAAACTTTCAGCTGAGGCCAACCAGGGCATGACAAAATAGTGTGAAAGATTGAAAATTAGGATATTTTCTATTTTGTAATGTTTCTGGGTAACACTTTACTTTAAGTTGCACCTATAGGCAATCTGTGTAGTTAATTTGTAACTAGTTTGGAAACAAGAGGTTATTACTGAGTAACTCCAACGAAGGTAACATGGAACAACATTTACATTTACATTTTAGTCATTTGGCAGACGCTCTTATCCAGAGCAACGTACATTAGTGCATTTTCAAACTAGGAACAAGTGCGTTAAAACAACCCTAAAAGGTAAATACGATTTCAAACACCAGGCGTAGTCAGTATTTACATTACATTTTAGTAATTTGGCAGATGCTCTTATCCAGAGCGACGTACATTAGTGCATTTTCAAACTAGGAACAAGTGCGTTAAAACAACCCTAAAAGGTAAATACGATTTCAAACACCAGGCGTAGTCAGTATGATTTTTTTTTGTTTGGGGGGGGGGGGGGGGGGGACCACACGATATCGATCATTGGCGTGTACAACAGTAAGCCAATAAGTAACCTTAAGTATTAAACTAGCAGCTTGAACCACTTAAACAAGGAATCAGAAAAACACAATCAAGGGAGGTCACAAGGAGGTAGGGAGGGGTGGAGAGAGGTGCAGCTTGAAGAGGTGAGTCTTCAATCTGCGCTTGAAGGTGGTCAGACTTTCTGTTGTTCTGACCTCCACGGGGAGCTCATTCCACCACCGTGGGGCCAGGACAGACATGTCGAGACCGGGTGCTAGTATGAAGTGGGGGGGGGGTACCAGTCGTCCTGAGGAGGCGGAACGCAGGGATCTGGTAGGTGTGTAGGGTCTGATGAGCTTTTGGAGGTATGGAGGGGCTGATCCTCGGACTGCCTGGAAGGCGAGCACCAATGTTTTGAATTTGATGCGAGCCATCACAGGTAGCCAGTGGAGGTCAATGAGCAGGGGGTGACATGGGAGTGTCGGGGAGGTTGAAGACCAGGCGCGCTGCTGCGTTCTGGATAAGCTGAAGGGGTCCAATGACCGATGCTGGCAGGCCAGCCAGGAGAGAGTTGCAGTAGTCCAGGCGGGACAGCACCATCGCTTGGACCAGGAGCTGGGTTGAGTGGGTGGTGAGGAAGGGACAGATTCTCCTGATGTTGTACAGGAAGAACCTGCACGCCCGGGTTACCACTGCGATGTTCTCGGAGAGGGACAGCCTGTTGTCCATCACCACTCCGAGGTTCCTGGCACAGGGCGTTGGGGTCAGTGGAGTGTCCCCTAGGGAAATGGAGAGATTGAGAGGGGGAGAGGTTAGAGCAGGAATGTAGATGAACTCAGTCTTGCCTGGATTGAGCTTCAGATGGTGGTTGTCCATCCAGCTCTGGATGTCTCTCAGGCAAGCGGAGATGCGGGCTGACACCTGACTGTCAGATGGTGAGAAGGAGAGAAAGAGTTGAGTATCGTCAACATAGCAGTGGTAAGAAAAACCATGAGCAGTGATAACAGGGCCAAGGGATTTGGTGTAGGTGGAGAAAAGGAGGGGACCAAGGACTCAGCCCTGGGGGACTCCTGTGGTAAGGGGACGGGGTGCCGATACTTTACCAGCCCAGGCAACCTGGGAGGAGCGCTGCGAGAGGTAGGACTCAATCCAGGCCAGGGCCGAGCCGCCGATCCCCGCTGCAGACAGGGACGACAGGAGGATGGAGTGATCTACGGTGTCGAAGGCGGCAGAGAGGTCTAGGAGTATTAGCACAGAGGAGAGGGAGGCTGTCCGAGCTGCGTGAAGCATCTCGCTGACGGAGAGGAGTGCATTCTCCGTTGAGTGGCCAGGTCTGAAACCGGACTGGTGGGGGTCTAGTAGGTTGTTCTGGGTAAGGAAAGAAGGCAGTTGGTTAGAAACAGCACGTTCAATAGTTTTGGAAAGAAAAGGAAAAAGAGATACCGGTCTGTAGTTTTGGATGTTGGAGGGGTCCAGCGTGGGTTTTTTCAGGATTGGGGTGATGTGGGCTCTCTTGAAGGATGAGGGGAAGCAGCCAGAGGTCAGGGAGGAGTTCACCAGGGAGGTCACAAACGGGAGGATATCTGGGGTGATTGTCTGGAGGCGAGATGAAGGGATAGGGTCGAGGGCACAGGTAGTGGGGCGATGGGAGAGTAGGAGATGGGATACATCTGTATCAGACAGGAGAAAAGGTGGAGAAGCAGGGGGGGGACACGGAAGGGGTAGAGAGAGGAGGAGAGTGGAAAACAGTGTCCGTGAGGGGAGGGGGAGTGGGGAAACGGGGGGGGGGGGGGGGGGGGGCATAGAGATGGGCTGAAGGAGCTGCGGATGTCTGCAATCTTCTCATCAAAGAAATCTGCGAAGTCGTCTGCAGTGAACGAGGATTGAGGAGCAGGAGGGGATTTGCTGAGGAGGGAGGAGAAGATGGAGAACAATTGACGGGGGTTAGAACTGTATTTGTGAATTTTAGTATGACAACAGTTAGCAGTATTCTTAATGACATGAATATTTAGAAATATTTGGATGGCAGGTATGCATGCCGCCAAGTTACTTTTCAGGGTTTCCTACAGAAATAACAACGATGACCACAGACTCTCAGCCCTTAAGAACATTAAGTTCTGTACCTTCTGACCTCATGTAAACAAACAGAATTCAGATATAACTTCACAGGCCCACACAATAAAGCCCCAAAAAAGTAGTCTGATCGAAGTAGCCAATTGCAGGATACATATAAATGTATGTAATGCTAAATGCAAATGTAATGCTATTTTAGCCAATAGAACATGTTTTTTCAAAACCTTTTTGTCGCCATCTTTGCTTTGAGTGGAAGATAGCTTGCTTTCTAAGTAATAATTGTCAAAAAAAGTTGTTATAGAGCTGTATAATCTTCGTGGGAAGCTCATTTATATTTCTGAAATGCAGTACTATCATTTCACATGCAAACCCCACATAATATCATTTCATGACTGAGATAGCTACATGACTACAAGGTAGGCCATAAACCATGGACTCAATTTGTCGTTATTACCGTGATACTCTTTAACCATGAGTATAGGCTAGCCAGCTATACCCACATGCTTGTTCCATTCATACAGCTGGCTGGCTGCCTAGCTACGCAACTTCATTAAACCTGCTGCATGGCTAGCTAGCTTGCTAACTTCAGCTCAGTTCAGTTAAAATGTAAAATGAAAAATGAAACTACTGAAGTGTAGCTAGCTAGCCAGCACTGACATATATTCAATTTTCAGCAATTTTCAAAATTTTTCCAGGGTAAATCACTGTAACAATATCATGATTAAACAAAGCTAATAAAACACAAACAGTTGAAGAAAACAATAAACAAACAAAACGCGCTGAGAGAGCAGATTTCTGCGACATATGGTACCATCACTGCCATTGCACAGCACCTTAATGTAGATCAGAGGAAAGTTATTTTAGGTTTGGGTAAATTTTCCTGCAAGGAAGGGCTGTGGAGTGCTGATGCCATCTGGGAGGCAGCCAGACACATCAAGGCATCAACCTGGTGGAAGGACTCTTATGGACTCAATTTTCTGGCGCATAGCGTGTGGCGAGCTGTCACACAGGCAAAGTGGCATTTTCGACATTCTCACATGCCTGAGCCCACTTGACTCACTGTGTGCCCAAGTGGGAAGAGAGCCACTGTGTGGGGTGTGTCAGTCCATGGCGAGTTGCTCATTTCAGGGCTTTCCCAAGCAATCCATGCATGATCATAACCTATTCGATAGCCAATAAACTGTTTTTGTGGATCATATGCATCCAATTTGACTTTAATAAAATGTTTCTTAAACCAGAATGGAATGACAAACGCAGCTGTGCGATGCTGATGTAGACACTAATATTTGTACTATTGTAGTATTTGTAGCTTATTATGAATGGAAAGTGAAGCTTGTTTGAAAAGATGTAAACTACTCACTGTAGGCTACAAAACATAGTAGGCTAGGCTAGGTCCTAATTATGATTATCAATATTCTGCACTTAAGAAAATGTTGAAAAGACTGGCAGCAATGTTGCCAGCGAAAAACCTTTTAACCTCTTGCTGCCAAACGCCCCCTAGCGGTAACGCCGGCGTTACGGAAATTATTACATTATACATTTCATTAATTTAATAATATATAATAAACTGCTCACCTCAATATTTTGATTAAATATCCTTAAGATATATCCATTCCTTCTGGGAAAGTGGTTTTTAAGCCCAAAACGTCGGGATAAAACTTCGTAAATAACGTTGGAAACTCGGACCTAATTCTCAAACACACATTTGGTTTGAAAAATCATTATACCTTTAGGCTTCAAGAAAAAATACTTTAAAACTTTCATACGGCTGTACATTATTTTTTTCCAATTTTAAACCGACTTGTGCTTTTTTGCACTTGATTACGACTCGTTCGGCTGTGTTCACTTTGGCGTTGTGAAACTCAGCCGAGGCGTTTATCCGTGCACCAAGTGCTAGACGAACTGGATAAGCCAGAAGATGTTTTTGCCGAGGGAGACTCATCCTGTCTCAGTGACGCTGAATCCACTGATGACCGAGATGATGTTGCTGACATGTAAGTTGTTTTATCATACTAACAGTGTTATGCTATAAACGCATTGAATTTTGCCATGGCAGGTAACGTCGTTAGGGCTGGTGGTATTACAGATTTTCTCGATATACCAGTGTGAATTCACGCAATGCCATGCGCGTTCATAATTACATTGTCAACTGTATTTTATTGTTTTTCATACAATTAATATTACAAATTGCACATTCCAACGGTATGATAAATAATTTATGAAGTAAACTTAGGGTGTATTGTCTGTATTGACAAACTCGCACGTGTTACGTGGCGTTGCCAACAACACATGTTTGTGGAAACGGTAAGTTTGGTGTAAGCATCGAAGGAAATGAATGTGCAATTTAGCTGCAATGCGTGAATCCCTGTGTTTCTTCTGTGAAGCTAACTAACCTTATATACTTATGCATAAAATCGGTCCCTCTCAGCTAAATTAATATAGATAGTATTACCTTTACAGTGGCAAGCTAGCAAGCAAAATTACAGGTAACAAGCAGCTAGCTATCTATTTGTGTCTGAGATGAGCTACTAAATCGATTTTTTTGAGTGTGAAATGGCTTCTGGAAGTGTTTAGTAAAGTCATTGTTCCACATGAGTAAATTGTTCTGTATGCAGTACAGAAGGCTGTGCAGGTAAACAAAATGGCAATTTATGCATGGTATGAGGGAGAGAACATGATAACATGAGGGAGTACTTGTTTATTATTATTATTATTGTTGATTGTTGTTGTATAAGGGGGACTGATGGGTATATCAACATGGTGGACAATTCCATGGACAGGGTTAGTGGGGTTTGTAATGATGCAGATTGCTCTCCTGAGGGAATGTGTAGTCTAAATGTGTAAGGGGAGTGGCTGGGTCGGAGGACCAAGCGCGACCGTCAGGGATTCTAAAAGTGTAGGTACTAACACCTACACCACTAAAGCAGATAGATCTGCACTGGAAAGGGTAAACATAAACAGTGGGAAACAAAACCTCCCGGCGTAAGCCAAAAATAAAGCAACCCCAAACGAGGGCGAACTCGAGAAACGCGAGTAATCAATAACAAAAGAATCTCACACTCTTTAACGAGTAAACAAATAACAAAAGAACCTAACGCTCCTTAACGAGGAGCGAATACAGGAGGACAGAAAAAACAAACAAAAGAAACACCCTGAAGAAATGGGCGAGAGAAGGGAGAGAAACTAAAGCCTGTTACCTACAGCTCTAAGTGAGAACGAGCTGAACAAAAGGCAACAGGTAGGAGAGTATAACGGATGAAGATAGAAAGAAAAAGAAAAACCAAAATAAATCTTTCTTCTAACTCTAATAGGACTTGCTGCGTTTCCTATTTGTGCGAACCAGAATAGCAGCGAACGAATCTAATACCTTTACCGACCTCCTTGTCAATATAACAACGACAACATGGAAGCGTCGAAAATGCGGAAGTCCTGGCTATTTATAACCGGCAGGAAATCCAAAACAGGTGAAAGAAATAATTGCCGGGCGAGATTCAAACAACGAAACGGAGGCGGAAAAAATCCGATAGAGCGTTCAAAAGACGCCAAAAGAAAAACCGAACGCAGAAACAACAGCGGCTGCCAGAAACCATGACAGGACCCCCCTACTAAGGGACGACCCCAGGCGATCCCACAGCCTTGCTTCTGCGGAAGTCCCTAATAAGTGTTGGGTCCAAGATGTTCTTGGAGGAAACCCAACAACGCTCCTCCGGGCCATAACCCTCCCAATCCACCAAAAATTGGACCCTCTTCCTCTCCGTCTCTCGGCCAGAATGCGCCGGACGGTATAAGCTGGACCTCCATCTATGATCAGGGGGGCCGGCGGAGGTTGGTCCGCCGGTGCCATAGGACTAATAAGTACCGGTTTAAGCCGAGAGACGTGAAAGGTGGGGTGGATGCGCATAGCGCGTGGAAGCTGTAGTCTCACGGTGACCGGATTAATACGCCGTATGATTTTAAACGGCCCAATGAAGCGGGGAGCGAGTTTACGAGACTCCACCCTGAGGGGGAGATCCTGCGTAGAGAGCCACACGCGTTGACCGACCCTGAATGACGGAGCTGGACGCCGGTGTCTATCTGCCACCCTCTTCTGAGTAGAAGATGCGCCCTGGAGAGCTGTGCGCACCCGTCTCCATACGGACCGACACCTCCGAATGAAAGATCCCGCGGAGGGGACCTCCACATCTTTCTCCAGTTCGGGGAATAACGGGGGTTGATACCCCAGCTGAGCTTCGAACGGTGAGAGCCCTGTGGAGGAATTGCGCAGAGTATTATGGGCGTACTCTGCCCAGGCTAGGTGTCGACTCCAGGACGTAGGGTTGGAGGAGGCCAGACACCGAAGAGTGTTCTCCAGGGTCTGGTTAGTACGCTCGGTCTGCCCATTAGTCTCCGGGTGGAAGCCAGAGGATAAGCTGACCGAGGCACCAATGAGAGAACAAAACTCGTGCCAGAACTTGGCAGCGAACTGGGGGCCGCGATCAGAGACCACGTCTGAAGGCAGTCTGTGTAGTCGGAACACATTATCTACTACCAGTTGCGCTGTCTCAGGTGCTGAAGGAAGCTTAGGCAAAGCAATAAAGTGAGCTGCCCTGGAGAAGCGGTCTACGACCACCAAGATCACCAATTTGCCCAGAGACATAGGTAAACCGGTGATGAAGTCGAGGGCAATGTGACTCCAAGGACGACTGGGGATGGGAAGAGGACGCAAAAGGCCAGAGGGTGGGAGACGTGAACCTTTACTCCGAGCACAAACCGGACAAGCAGCAACAAAACTGCGTACGTCCCTTTCGAGACTGGGCCACCAAAAACGCCGGGACAAGAAATCCTTTGTGCGGTGCACTCCAGGATGAGCGACCAGCTGAGAATTGTGTCCCCATTGCAAAATTCGGGACCTAAGCCTCGGCGGAACAAACAAGCAGTGGGGTGGACCCCCCCGCGGGCCTGGGTCGGAGCGCAGCGCCTTCTGCACTGCTGCCTCAACGGCCCATATAACTGGAGCCACTATATGGTCAGCGGGGATAATAGGTTCGGGAACAGGATCCCTGTCTGAACGGTCGAAGATGCGTGACAGAGCATCAGGCTTCACGTTCTTGGAGCCGGGACGGTAAGTGAGCAAAAAGTTGAAGCGCAAGAAGAATAACGCCCATCGGGCTTGGCGAGAATTACGCCTCTTGGCTTGCTGCACATATTGCAGGTTTTTATGATCCGTCCATACAGTGAATGGGTGCTCTGCCCCCTCCAGCCAGTGGCGCCACTCCTCCAGAGCCAATTTCACCGCCAAGAGCTCCCGGTCCCCCACATCGTAATTTCTCTCGGCCGGTGTTAGTGCACGAGAAAAATACGCACAGGGATGCATTTTGTGGTCCAACGGAGATAGCTGGGAGAGGATGGCTCCCACCCCCAACTCAGAAGCATCTACCTCTACCACGAAGGGGAGGGAGGGATTGGGCGTGATGAGAATGGGCTCGGAACTGAGACGCTTTTTTAATTCAGAAAACACTGCCTCGGCCCTCGAATTCCATAAAAACCGAGAGGGAGAGGTCTTTTTAGTGAGCGCTGTAATAGGCGCGGCTACCGCACTGAAATTGCGTATAAACCGCCTATAAAAGTTGGCGAAGCCTAAAAAGCGTTGTACCTGCTTAAGGGAAGACGGGGTGGGCCAGTTCTTAACGGCCGAGACTTTCTCCGTGGTCCATTTGAACCTTGCCATCTGCCACAATGAACCCCAGGAAAGAAACGGAGTTAGTGTGGAAAACACACTTCTCTGCCTTCACAAAAAGCTGGGCTTTGAGCAGCGCCTTAAGAACCTGCCTGACGTGGAGGATGTGAGTGGGAAGATCAGGAGAAAAAATTAAAATGTCGTCCAGGTAGACAAAGACTGATCTCTCCAGCATCTCCCTAAGGACATCGTTCACTAGCGCCTGAAAGACTGAGGGGGCGCTAGTGAGCCCGAAAGGCATCACCTGGTATTCGTAGTGTCCAGAGTGGGTGTTAAACGCCGTTTTCCATTGGTCACCCTCGCGAATGCGAACGAGATTGTAGGCGCTGCGCAGATCAAGTTTAGAAAAAATAGACGCCCCCTGGAGGCATTCAATGCCGAATTCATCAGGGGAAGGGGATAACGATTCTTGATCGTGATGTCATTGAGTCCCCTGTAATCAATGCACGGCCTGAGACTACCGTCTTTTTTTCTTTACAAAGAAGAATCCTGCCCCTGCCGGCGAGGTCGAGGGTCTAATAAAACCATTGGCTAGGGACTCATCAATGTATTGCCTCATCGCGGCACTCTCAGGACCCGACAAGGAGTACAGCGACCCCCTAGGAGGAACCGTGCCCGGATAAAGGTCGATGGCGCAGTCATACGGCCTATGAGGAGGCAGAGAGGTGGCGCGTTGCTTGCTAAAAACCTCAGCAAGATCTATATACTGCTGAGGAACATTAGCCGGCAACGGAAAAGTTGAGAGCCCCGCCCACCTGAGTGCTCTCACAGTCTGAGAGGGAATCAAGTGAGTTGTCCCAGTCGATCTCAGAATGGGGAGTCTCCTCCCCCCACCCACTGAGGACCGTCAGCAAATGAGTCCCAGGAAAGACTCTCCCTGGCGTCCAGAGAGGACCACCACAGAATCGTGAGACCCAAGGGGAGACCTCCCCCTCCTCTTGCTCGCTGTCTGAACTGGAATCGGGAGGAGGACGAAGTGAACCTCCGGATGTGAGCGGTCTACTCTTAGAGCAGTGAGGTCTACACTGAGGACCCCACTGGAGAATAACCGTCCCCTCTGCTCCCCCAGTTAATATGAGGCTTGTGCTGAGCCAGCACGGAATGGCCCAGAACAAGAGGGTATGTGGGTGATTCCACCAAAAAAAAATTGAATCCGCTCTGTATGGCCAAAGAAAGAGACAGCCAGATTTAGAACGCTGGTGACCCGCCGAATGGTACCCGTGCCCAAAGGGCGACCGTCGAGTGCCGTTAGTAGCCGTGGGAGAGGAGGGGAAGTGAGGGAATGCCCTGCTCCCTAGCCCACTTCATGTCAATAAGAGACTCGACTGACCCGGAATCAATAAACGCGATGCAGCTGGTGGAGCGCCTCCTCCAACTCAACTGCACTACTAACTGGGTACGAGGAGAGGTGTTATTAGGTCTCACCAGGGGCCCCCGATCCCCCTAGTGAGACTGATCCTTTTCCCATTAGCTTAGGACATTGGTCTCTGAAATGCCCTGTGCGTTTACAATATTGGCACCGCTCGACCTGGTGGTTCTGAAATCTCGTACTGCCCGTCCCCATCTACCTGCATGGGCTCATCTGAAAACGCGGAAAACGGAGTAGCCGCAGAAAGCGGTAAGTAACGCGACGACCGAACCCTGCGTTCCCCTGAGTGTCCCTCTCTCTCCTCTCTCTCTAATGCGGTTATCCACCCGGATGGCTGTGGAAACCAGAGCACCAAAAGAAGCGGGTGGCTCGAGTACTGACAGCGCGTCCTTAACGGAATCGGAAAGTGCGTTAAGGAAAAGGGAGCCTAATGTGGCCCATCGGCCCACCCAGTCTCCCCTGCCAGAGCTCGAAACGCAATGGAGAATGTCGCCACTGTCTCGTTACGCTGACGGAGACGGGTCAGTCGCATGGCCGCCTCCTGACCGGAGACGTCATGATCAAAGACTGACGCCATCTCCTCGATAAGTCTCTCTGTGGTGGGACATAACAGGGGAATTAGCCCTTATTAAGGGGTCTGCCCAGGCGAGAGCAGTGCCTGTGAGTAGAGAGAGGATGAGTGCTACCCGAGCCTCCTGGGTGGAGAAGCGGGAGGGCTGTGCTTTAAAAAAAATCAAACATTGCGTCAGGAACGATCTACACTTCCCGGCCTCCCCTCCATAACGGAGTGGGAGCTGCAATTTAGGCTCCCTGAGATCCGTAGGAATGGGAATAGCGGCAGGATCAGGAGGTGCTTGTGCAACAGGGATGGGTGCTTGTGTGACTGGAGGAGGTGCGGTGGTGAGAGTCAGGGCGCGGATACCGTCTGCTAAGTCGCGTAGACATTCACTCTGATAGCGAAGCTGGCTAGAGAACTACGTCTGCTGGGTATGGAGGGTCTGAACGGAAACCTGAAGGGCCCTAATGCCCTCCTCATGGGCGGAGATGGCTGCCCCCTGAGCCGTGAGGATTGTATTCAGATCTGGCGTTGTCGCTGGTACCTCCCTAGAGGCTTCCATGTTCTGTAAGGGGAGTGGCTGGGTCGGAGGACCAAGCGCGACCGTCAGGGATTCTAAAAGTGTAGGTACTAACACCTACACCACTAAAGCAGATAGATCTGCACTGGAAAGGGTAAACATAAACAGTGGGAAACAAAACCTCCCGGCGTAAGCCAAAAATAAAGCAACCCCAAACGAGGGCGAACTCGAGAAACGCGAGTAATCAATAACAAAAGAATCTCACACTCTTTAACGAGTAAACAAATAACAAAAGAAACCTAACGCTCCTTAACGAGGAGCGAATACAGGAGGACAGAAAAAAACAAACAAAAGAAACACCCTGAAGAAATGGGCGAGAGAAGGGAGAGAAACTAAAGCCTGTTACCTACAGCTCTAAGTGAGAACGAGCTGAACAAAAGGCAACAGGTAGGAGAGTATAACGGATGAAGATAGAAAGAAAGGAAAAACCAAAATATATCTTTCTTCTAACTCTAATAGGACTTGCTGCGTTTCCTATTCGTGCGAACCAGAATAGCAGCGAACGAATCTAATACCTTTACCGACCCTCCTTGGTCAATATAACAACGACAACATGGAAGCGTCGAAAATGCGGAAGTCCTGGCTATTTATAACCGGCAGGAAATCCAAAACAGGTGAAAGAAATAATTGCCGGGCGAGATTCAAACAACGAAACGGAGGCGGAAAAAATCCGATAGAGCGTTCAAAAGACGCCAAAAGAAAAAACCGAACGCAGAAACAACAGCGGCTGCCAGAAACCATGACAAAATGGCTTCTGTATGAATGGTTAAATAATCTCTCCTCACCCTCCACCCCCATGTTTTGATCCTTTGCCTTTTTTTGTTTTTAGTTCTTTTTTTTTTAGCTTTTTGGACCCTGCCATTTTGTACTTTCTTTGTGTAAATACGGTAACTTCAGCAATTAGAGGGCAAGGATCTTTTTATTTGTTACAGCAGGGGTGTTTTTATTTTTTATCTAGGAAACTGGTGGACTTTTGATTTTTTTATCCACTGCACTTTTAGTAGTACACCTTAGTGCACTTATAAAAGTGTATAGTGTATATAGTTGATATATGTTTGTCATGTATAAAGTTTTGCCTTCTAAAACCCAACCCCAACGTCCCTGTCATAGGAGGTGGCAACAGAATAAAGGACAGGACTGGCAAGCAGTAATGTGTAGGGAAGTTTCATACTATTCCCATTATTCATTTGAAAACCTGTTTGCACATTCCTGGACTCATTTCTGGCTAATGGGGCTCTGGTGAAATACACAAGATTCACTGTGCTGCTACATGGGTTTTGACAGCTTTTTGTAACCTTGGGTAGTTAGTTGTGTAATATGAAGAGCACCAAGAACACGTCTAAAAATGAACTTTTATTGCCAATATTGACAAATTATCTCATTTTATTGTAAAAACCTAAAAAATAAATCATATTGAGACCTTTCTGGAACATTGCCATTTTTGGCACATTTGGCACCATTTGGCACCATTTGGCACCATTTGGATAACGAAAAAGGTTCACCTGAAAAAAACCCTGTAAAATTTGAATGGTTTGAGATATTGACACCAGATTGTTACCAGAGGTAGGCAGCATATTGATGAATCAGATAGAGGAGTCATTTCCTCCATAGCATTTGTAGCTCCCCAGGTAAAAATTCTTAAACTTGAATGTAGGTACCCGTTTTTTAGTTTTTTTATATTTTCTGTACATAAATTGTTGTAGTTAAGTATCAAAAACTGGATTTCTATGAGTTCTCACTGCTTAGTCGTAATACTGCAGGTGTCTGCTTTAATAAAAGCCATGAACCATATTTGTACCATTTATAGTTTTTGAGATAACCACCTTTGTTTGTCACTAGTGAAAACAGGCAAAAATTGGCCTATTTTGCCCTCGGTAGGAAGAGGTTAATGAATGCATAAATCCTGTCAATGCATCATGTAGCAAACTGTAATAATTTGTCAATGGTTGTTTAGCTGGTCATTTAAAAATACAAATACGGTAGTTTCAGCATGGGCTATTTCAGTATATGGTGGACTTTGTTTTATTATAATATCCTAGGCTACAACACAAAGGCACACTTTTTTCTAGCCTAGTTTAGTGACAACTTGTAATCACTGTAAATATTCAGCCTCACTCACCCAACCCATTTTCAACATCTGCAGCAGGCTGTGAGCTGTGCACTTCTCGCCTCTGGTCACAAAAATAGCTACATTCAGTAGCCACGCCCAGTGCGCCATGCTCTGCGCTATTGACTGTGACGACTCACCACACGTCATGCGCCAGCCGGAAAAAAGAGCCCTAAGTGTGAAGCCATGTCCCCTGTTGCTTCAATTATGATCCAGATCCCTCCAACATCATCTTCAGAAGCATGGTGCCTGTATGGTGGGACATACAGCAGAGTGTGCAACAGGTTGACAAACGAAATAATTGAGAAGCTGGTGGCTATTGTGGAAGTAAGCTGTTTTGTGAAGCTGTTCCGTAGGCCCAAGAAAGCCACATTTGCAGAAGCCTCTATATAAATAATAAAATAATACATTCAAGATCTAGTGGAAAAACACTGAGAATGTCGGGGGGGCGAGAGGATGCAGGTGTCTTCCATCGTCCATGTTTCTCAAGCTAAAGCGGGACAGTATCTCGTCAACAAGGATGTAGGCACCTAGCCTCCTCCATGTTTTCCAAGCTAGGCCCAACCACTGGGATGCTGACGCTTTGCTTCTCCTGCGTTTTCCCAAACTAAGCAAGTTAAGAAAAGAGTTGTACCCATAACAATAGATAAGATAGGTCATCATGCTGACCTGACAGATGGGAAAATAAGAGAAAATACATGGTCTGATTAAGAGGCACATGAGGATGAGTCACAAACAACTTTATTTGGTAGATCAAGAGTATTTTCACCTAATTTGTTTATTGGTTAAAAGAAACTATGACGAAAGGGTTTCGTCAAATTATTGGTGTATTAGCCAGGTAGGGGAGGAGTTATGATATTATATAAACTGAGAGAGAAGCGCTGAAAAAGTTGCTCAAATATATTAAAAATATATATCAAATTATTAATTTTGGGAGAGCAGGTCAACAACACTGTGGGGGAGGTAATAGGGCTCCAAGTTAGCTAGCCAAAATCTCTGAAACGATGAGAATAACCGGGTTGTGGGCCGCGTAGAGGTTGTGTGTAAAGGGACGCCTTTCCCTTCAAACAGTCCGCCACAAACGGTAATAGGGTGAAGCAGTCGAAAGATACTGCCACAGCTATATTACGCGAGGATAGGGACAGTTAGGGAAGCAGTGTTGTGAGAAATTAAAAATTAAAAAAAGAGGAGAGCAAACTGTAAATAAGTTTTGTTAATAATACTATAATTTTTGTTAATAGTACTATGTATATACATATCTCAATCAATTAGAACAAATGCCGCCTCCAAGGAGAGTACCTCAAGGTTTGATAGTTTTTTGGGTTGTGCTATTATTGTATTTTACAATAAGTTTGGGCTGGTTAGCCTTTACCGTAGTCAATCTTGAAACTTTTTTTGCCCATCAAAGATGACACCACACAAATTGAATCTGAGGAGGATTGTCCAGATTTTCCAGAGTCTCTTTCTGAAGATGAAACTAGCTGTGGTTGAGATAAATAATTAGCCTAAGTCAAGCAAGTCAAGTTAAAATCTTTGTCAAAAATGTGAATAACTTCATCTTTTGACTAAAATAAGGTTAAATAAGGCCTTCTTAGATGGAAGGAAAATACAAAATTCAACTTTTGAATTTGGGCGATACGGTGGTGCTGTGGTTAGCACTGTCGCCTCACAGCAAGAAGGTACCGAGTTCGAATCCTGGCCGAGGACCTTTCTGTGTGGAGTTTGCATGTTCTCCCTGTGTCTGTGTGGGTTTCCACCGGGTACTCCGGTTTCCTCCCACAGTCCAAAGACTTGGATACTCTAAATTGCCCATAGGTATGAGTGTGTGAGTGAATGGTACGTGTGCCCTGCGATTGGCGGCCTGTCCAGGGTGTATAGGGCGGCAGTGTAGCACAGCGGTTAAGGAACTGGGCTTGTAACCGAAAGGTTGCAGGTTCGATTCCCAGGTACGACACTGCCGTTGTACCCTTGAGCAAGGTACTTCACCTGCATTGCTTCAGTATATATCCAGCTGCATAAATGGATACTATGTATAAATGCAAAATGCTGTGTAAGTCGCTCTGGATAAGAGCGTCTGCTAAATGCCTGTAATGTAATGTAAATGTATTCCTGCCTCTCGCCCAATGCATGCTGGGATAGGCTCCAGCACCCCCTGCGACCCTGACCAGGAATAAGCGGGTTAGATAATGGATGGATGGATGGAACTTTTGAATTTATGTTTCCTTATTTAATATGCTTCTTTTTTTTTTAACTAAAAAACAAACAGTGCATAAAAAAATTAAATAAATAAAAATAGGCCCCATATCCACGCTTTGGTCTGTGACTACCAGATCTCAACGTGGGGGCACAATGTGTCACACCAGCCATATTGAAGCAGCCATATTTCATCAAAACACTCCCCACAAATATCTGAGGGTGAGAGGGAAGGGATTAAATAGACATACTTATGATTTATGAAAAATATTTTTCACGGCATAAATTTCCAAAATTACCTCAAAATTCCTCAAAACTTTACAACTCTACTCACTACCATGAAAAGATTTACCACAGGTAACATTACCCAGTAGACCTACCAGGAAAAATATTCCATTTGTCAGGCAGAGAAAACGTTTTAACACAAAGGATCATCTGGTTAAGATCACGTTACTAAGAATTTTACTACACTATAGTAGAAGCTTCCATGTGTGGCCTAGCCATTCATTATGTTGGGTGCACCAGCATAGCTAATGGGACATAAACAAATCACATGGCAGCTAGTTGTCCCGTATAGTAATCCATGGGCTGGCATATGTTTATATAGTTGATAGTTGTATTCATTCATATGAACCTGTAAATTGTGTGTATGTTCTCATACATTGTTAGGCTGACTGGTTGGTAATAAATTACCTTATATGATGTGGCTGTGGTGGATATTTTTGGCACTGGAAACTAAACAGACAAATAAATTGATTATCAATCAAAGGGTCATTCGCCTCTAATTGCCTCCTCATAGGATTTAATAATGTGCCTCAAATGGACAATAAAGCTGTGTTCATGTTTGGATAGATTTGCATAGGTTTTCACAGATTTGGATAGGTTTGGGTAGGTTTTTGGACACCTATATCCGCTCCCCTAATCTTTTGCAAAGGTTGGAAATTGTCTAATGATATGGCTGCAAATATAATTTCACATGCATATTTCATTGACTCTCAGGAGTTCAATGTAAGCTAGAGTTGTCAAACTTCATTTTGCACCGGGGTTTTGTATTCACTGCCCAGAATGTACATATGAATTATAAAAATAAATTAATTACAGGCATGATAATAATAATAAATGATGGCTATTTTAGCTCACAGAAATTAAACGAGCTCTATTCCAAAGAAATGCTACCCAATGTTTCCTAAATTATTTCATACAACTTGGCCCTGTGGTTTTTCATCTTACCATCTGAAGAGAATGTAGTCATTCAAACTTTGTGTCACATCAAAGCGTCAAATTCCAATAATTTATAGTGGAAATAATCTGCAATTCTGCAATTAAATGAGAACATTGTATGTTTGCATGCAGTGCTTTTGGATGTATGAAAACACATCATGAAGAAAATGCATTATTCATTTATTAATAATCATTATTAATAATAATAAAATGCATTTTTGTCATTATTATTATTATTGTTATTATTATTAACTGTTATTATTTTACTTATTTGGCTTATTTGTTTTGGCGCTGTTTTAATTCCAGAGGTCCAGTGGCACTGGTTAAGATCAGTGGCATAATGGATTCCACCAAGTATCAGCCAATTTTGGTTGATATCTGGTTGCCTCTGCTCTGCCAGAAGGCTGAGACTTAGCCGTAGGTTTATTTTCCTGTAAGACAATGACCCAAACATACCTCAAAATCCACACAGAAATGGTTCTGTGACAACTAAATCAATGTCCTGCAAGGGCCATCTCAGTCGCCGGACCTCAATCCAATCGAAAACCTGTGGGCTGCACTGAAGAGGGCAGTTGATGAGCGCAAACCCAAGAATGTGAAGGATCTCGAAAGGATCTGCATAGAGGAATGGTCCAAAATCCCTCCAAATGTGTTCCTTAACCTTGTCAAACATTACAGGAAAAGAGTCCATGCTGTTATCCTTGCCAGAGGTGGTTGCACCAAGTACTAAACCAGGGGTGCCAATACTTATGAAATCTTAATCCCCCCCCCCCCCCCCCCCCTCCTCTAGTGTAAATTATTGTATATTTCTTGGTATAAATGGTCTGTTTGTAAATATGCTATATTCTATATTTATATTCTGCTAGAAAAATTTGCCCATGGGGATAATAACGTATTCTATCTATCTAGAGCATCTATTTTACAATAGATGTTTATTTTAAGTTTCAATTTAAACAGCTGATGAAAAATTACACTGCAGAAAGGATATGTTTACACTTGGTTGTCAAGTTAATTTTACAAAAAGTCAATAAAATAAATGTCAATTGTAAATTAGACACTGTAGATAGATAGATAAATGGATAGATAGAATACTTTCGTATCCCCAAGTGTAACACAGCTGAATTGCAGATTATTTCCACTATAACCTATTGGAATTTGACGCTTTGATGTTGATGTGGCATATTGGAGCTTATGCTCGTATTGTCAATGTGGTTCAGGCCTTCTGGTGTAAACACAGAGGCCTACCTGGAGGAAATGGGCCTAGTATTGCTCAGTGCGCATGTTGTTATCAAAGGGGCCTGGGGATTGTATGAGAGGGAGTTGGAACGTCTTAAAGTGTTATTCTGTTCCGTCACTATTTTAACATATTGTATAACCATACCTACATGTAACCACATGCACATACATACTCCCCTGCATTGACAAACCTTGCATTAGCACAAGCACATAAATCTCTAGACGCGCGCTCACACACACCATACTAGAGTGGACCTAATCATCTTGGGGTGGGAGTGGGCTAAGGTCGGAGGATCAGCCCTAGGATTGATTAGGATTTCTTCTGTATGACTACCCTGTTAATCTCAATTTTTTACCACTGTCTATTAAAGTTTGGGAACCAGTGTGTATCAAGGCATCACTCCTCCAAGGTCATGACGAGTAAAATTGAGCTCATAACCTGATAGCAGGCACTGGGAAATATTGTTTGTTGTAACTTGGCCTCATTTTGATACCAAGACTTTTAATGACAGACCTAGATTTTGCTTGTTTTAATTAATGCCTTACAGACTGCTTTGTATGCATGAGTAACTTGGAATTTTTTGTTGAGATTTTATTTACACGCATAGGCTACATTGAAACAGAATGATACAAAACAAATAAACCTTGCCTGTTAATTTCACAACGTGTCTTTATGATATGGAATTTAATTTCAGCAGCAGGGATGTAACAGGGCTGTCCTTGTTTCACACGTGTAATTAAGAATACCACTAACTGCTGTTCCATCTACATTGGAGTTACTCGGTAATAACCTCTCGTTACCAAATTAGATACAATTTAATGACACGGGTATAGGTGCAACTTAATGTAAACTGGCAGTTTGTTTCTTTCAGAGAGCAGACAATCCACCAACTGTATTTTCAACTGTATTCAGCCAGGGGGAAACCAAAGTCAGTTACAGATAACAAAGGGACGACAGTACAGAGAGTGGCTAGGCGGAGTTAAGTCAGCTGCCCAATAGAATGTGCCACTCTATCTCCCCTGCTATTTGTAATGTTGACCAATTATTATGAACGATTTCCGGATTCTTGAGAATACAGGCAGCTCTTTAACTTCTAGAATGAAGCCTTGCAGTAGACACTGAGAATTCTGTAAACATTCCCCCAAAACAAAGAACAATCCAACTAAAATTAAATAATTTTATTTTGCAAAATTACATCAAGCAGGCACAGCTAGAAATGTTTTTTTATATAACCAATAAATAACTAATTAAACATAAAAAATCCTGTGATAATTGTGCAGAAATTAATTAGACATTATCATTATATCATATAATGACATCCATGCGATGGATTGGCGGCCTGTCCAGGGTGTATGCCTGCCTCTCGCCTAATGCATGCTGGGATAGGCTCCAGCACCCCCCGCGACCCTGACCAGGAATAAGCGGGTTAGACAATGGATGGTGGATGGATGGATATACAGTCAAGCCGGAAAGTCTGCACACCCCTTTCACCTTCTCCACGTTTTATTATGTTACAGACTGATTGAGTTAATTTTTTGTCTCAAAATTCTACACAAAATAGCCCATAATAACAAAGTGAAAACAGGTTTTTAGACATTTGTGCTAATTTATAGTTTTATATATATTTTTTAAAATATATTATAATATAAAAAATATATATTTATATTTAAAATATATGTACACAATTGATTGGACATGATTGGGGATTGCCAACACCTGCCTATATAAGGTCCCACAGCTGACAGTGCATGTCAGAGCAAACTCCAAGCCATGGGGTCAAAGGAATTATCTGCAGACCTCAGAAACAGGAATGTGTCAAGGCATAGATCTGGAGAAGGGTACGGAAAAATCTCTGCAGCTTTACAGGTCCCAAAGAGCACAGTGGCCACCATCATTCGTAAATGGAAAAAGTTTGGAACCACCAAGAATCTTCCTAGACCTGGCCGCCCGGCCAAACTGAGCAATCGGGGAAGACGGGCCTTGGCCAGGGAGGTGAGCAGGAACCCGAGGGTCACTCTGACAGAGCTCCAGCGTATCCTTGTGGAGATGGGAGAACCTTTCAGAAGATCAACCATCCAGGCAACATTCCACCAATCAGGCCTTTATGGTAGAGTGGCCAGACGGAAGCCCCTCCTTAGTAAAAGGCACATCACAGCCCGCTTGGAGTTTGCCAAAAAGGCACCTAGAGGACTCTCAAACCATGAGAATCAAGATTCTCTGGTTTGATGAAACCAAAATTGAACTTTTTGGCCTGAATACCAAGCGTCACGTCTGGAGGAAACCAGGCACCGCTCATCACCTGGCTAATACCATCCCTACAGTGAAGCATGGCGGTAGCAGCATCATGATGTGGGGATGTTTTTCAGCAGCGGGAACGGGGCGACTAGTCCTGATAGAGGGAAAGATGAATGCAGCTAAGTACACCGAGATCCTTGAAGAAAACCTGCTCCAGAGCGCTCTGAACCTCAGACTGGGGTGACGGTTTACCTTCCAACATGACAACGACCCAAAGCACACAGCCAAGAGAACAAAGGAGTGGCTTCGGAGAAAGTCTGTGCATGTCCTTGAGTGGCCCAGCCAGAGCCCAGACCTGAATCCAATTGAACATCTGTGGAAAGAGCTGAAAATGGCTGTGTACCGACGCTCCCCATCCAACCTGACGGAGCTTGCAAGGATATGCCAAGAGGAATGGGCAAAAATGTCCAGAAACAAGTGTGCCAGCTTCTTTCCCAAGATGCCTTGAAGCTGTAATCGCTGCTAAAGGTGCAGCAACCAAGTATTAGGCTAAGGGTGTGTACAGATATGTAACCCCTAAATAACCTATTTTTGTCAGTAAAATAAAATTGCATATTTTCTAAAAACCTGTTTTCACTTCGTCATTATTGGCTATTGTGTGTAGATGTTTGAGACAAAAAATGAACTCAATCTATTGTAGTATAAGTCTGTAACATAATAAAACGTGGAGAAGGTGAAAGGGGTGTGCAGACTTTCCGGCTTGACTGTAATGCCATTATCATTTCACTGGCTGCATCTCTTGTTTTTTCCCCAAATGTACCTTCAAAAGGGACACAAATAAATGTGGACAGAATGATGAGCAGTTGGCAGTTCACATCAGGTATACGTGTGAATATTCAGTGAAAAATGCAACTTTTAGAGCCAATTATGGCCATGGCCAGGCACACACAAAAATGGCACTTGACTATAGAAAGGCCGTGAGCAAAGACAACATGGTGCAGGGCACGAATCCTCCTGAACAGGAAAGGACACAGCAGTGCTGACCCAGCAGATGTCCGATCTCTCGCCTCCTCTCTCCTTTCTCTCTCTACAATCAGTGGTAATGTAACCATGGTGAGGGTGTTGCCTCAGGGCGGAGTCAAATGCCCTGAAGGCTCACACAGAAGCAGCTCCCTCTGTTTGCCAATTACCATTTACATTTGCAATGTAGCCATTTAGCAGATGCTCTTATCCAGAGTAAAATTTTTTACATACAATCCATTTATACATCAGAATATTTACTGAAGCAATTTTAAGTCCCTCACTCAAGGGTGCAAGTGCCCCACCTGTGAACTTAACCTGAAACCTCTAGGTCGCAGATCCAGTTCTCTAACCACTATATTACACTGTCAGCCAAATTATATGACTTCCGGATGGAGGAGCCAAGCTGGAAACATGATTATTGTTTCCCAGGGAACACTGTAAACAGTCTTGGGAAGAGAAGACTACTCCCGATTCAGGGAGTGGGAGGGACCGTGCACTGTGATGCTCCCGCCCAGGTGAGCTAACCTCACCTACTCCCTGCCCTGGGATCTAATAATACCTTGTCTGGTCTGGAGTTGGCAAGGAGAGTCAGGGACTGTCTGGCAGAGGAGTTCCCCTCACGTCTGAATGACATCATCTACACCAGACAGGAGCAGTGAGTCAGGGAGAGGGCACTTGGGAATAAGAGATGATAAGAAGCCTTGGGTTTATGTGTGTGTCTGGCCAGTGTGGAAGAGTGTTACATGCCAGTCCACTCACTTTGCAGTGTAATGAAAGGGCAAGAGGGGGTGGAGTCTGGCAAGGGGAGGTGTCAGCCTCACTCTGCACCTGGTCAGGTGATCTCTATGATAGACAGGGCCTGTCTGAGGCTTTTCCATTACAGCACAGGGTTGCCAAGGTTGCGGAATGTAGAGAACCATGCCATTGTGGGCAGGGCCCTAGCAAATCTGAGGCCCTAAGCTGAACATCCTCCACACACACACACCACCACCACCACCACTAAGAAAGAACCCATTACGCATGTTACACATGGTACGCGATGGTTCAAACCCGCCCAGCTATATGGTATACAGAATACATGTCCCTTACTGATTAACAAACAACGCATAGTGTGTAATACAAATTCTAAAATAATAATAGTAATACTGTAACGTTCCACTCCCGTCGTATTGTTTCTCCGTGTTTTCCTTTTCCCCCCTTTCTCGTGTTTGTCTCTCCATTGTCCCATTCTGCAGGTTGGGCGTGTTTTCCCGTTTGTGTCACTCTGTTTCACTGCACTTTTCTCAGCCTATCCCATTCCCCCGTTTTGCATGCATTCCACACTCTCCGCTCTGTTAATCACTCTCCCATACATTCGCACGTGGCACCTAATTGATTCCAATTAAATGTTTGCATTTAGTCACCCGGTGTTTTCTGTCCTGTGCCAGTTCGTTAATGCTCTTTGTCTGAAACTTCTGGTCCTGTCTGGTTCCCTGTCTAGTTGCTGCTTTAAAGTCTTGTTCTGTTTACTCGCCCTGCAATTCTGCCTAGTCTAAGTCTGCTCAGTCTGGAACAGCACTACCCGCTGTTCATTGTTTTGTCTCGCTATACTAACTTTGTCTGCTTCAGTCTGCCAGCCTGCAGTCGTCTGTAATCCCTGCCTGTGTTGCGGTTTCCCTGCCTTCCACCTGACGTGTGTGCATGCAGCTTGGGCTCCTGCTCTTCCACCCTGCGGCGGTGCCCGCTGACTGCCAGTGTTGCGGTGCTGCTGATGTGCTGTCGCTCCTGCCTCTGCTGTCGCTGCTGCCGCCCTGCTGTTGCCGTGCTGCTACTGCCGCTGCCCTGCTGCCATGCCTGCGTCCTGCCTGGACCCCGCTCCACTGTCCTGCTCTACCGCTCCCGCTCCCACTCCCGCTCATCCCCTGCTCCACCAACCCGGTTGTCTGTCTCCATAACCTTCCCCGGCTTCTCCTGCTCCCACTGCTCCCCGCATCATCATACCTGGACTGTCTGTCATAAATGTTCTCCCTATGCTTCAGGAGTATTGGTCGAAGCATAATTTATTAGAGCTACATGCTCTGTTGTCTGTCTGCTCATCCAGTTCTGGCTTGGGACACTAACCACCTTTGCCTTTCTCCCCATGCTCAGGACTACCCTGATCATTAATAAATATTGAGTTTTGGCATTCCTGTCTACGAGTCGTGCACTTGGGTCCAGTCCACTTACGGGGTCGTAACAAATACATTTATTTGTATAGCACCTTTCAAGCATTTAGCACAAAGTGCTTTACAGCAGTAAAAAAATAGCACAATAAAGTAAAATACAGGCTTAAAGTTAAAATACAAATTAAAAACTGAAAAACATGAAACACAATAATTTAAAAAAATGTATTGTATGCAAACACCAACTACAAAGAAAGCGACAGAGAAATAAATGAACACATAAATTAAATCAAACTACTGGGAAATATAGGCTCAATAAATAATAGTAAAAATAATTCCCATCCATCCAACCATTATCTAACTCACTTATTCCTGGTAAGGGTCACGGGGCGGCTAGAGCCTATCCCAGCATGCATTGGGCGAGAGGCAGGAATACACCCAGGACAGGTCGTCAATCTATCGCAGGGCACACACACTATTCACTCACACACTCGTACCTTTGGGCAAGTTAGAGTCTCCAATTCACCTAACCTGCATCTCTTTGGACTGTGGGAGGAAACCAGGTGGACACGGGGAGAACATGCAAACTCCACACAGAAAGGCCCTCGGCCTAATTAAACAATTAAATAAAAGTAATAGTAATAAATAACCCCCCTTACAGTTTCACATGCTTCGTACTATAGAGCTAGTAGGAATTGTATCTAGAATGTTATGATTTGCAAATAAATGCAATACTGAAACACATTCATTTAAATACAAACCAAATCTTTTGAGACAAAACAGACAGTTAACTTGGGTATTGTATGCAAAGCGATGCAAATGTGGGAAACCATTTACTTTTTAATTTATGACAGCAGAAATGTTTCTAAAGAAGATGCTGTGTTTACAACAATCAATCCCCTCTTGGATTTTGCTTGCAACTGAGTTTCATTTGGATATTCACAACCCCTGGATAGCTGCCTGAGCGAGCAAGCAAGTTAGCTAGCTTGTTTCATCTTTGCAGCCTGCACTCATAATTCACGTCATGTTATTTGACAAACTGATATTACCAGGGATGCATTCGGATCCAATTTAATACGTTCCCTTCCTTTGCTCTCTTCCCTTGGCTGAGCTATTTTGTGATGAAATTTGTGACATGCAGCAAGCAAACTTAACAGGTGCTCTGCAAAGGAGGATAGACGAAAAACAAACCAAAACGGAACTGAACGGCCCTCGTAACCGATATAAGAAGTGCTACCAGAGACCAAAAGGAGTCTTTAAACTCTTTTGTGCTACTCGGTAGAGTTGAACCATGACTATCAACTATTTTCAATGTGGAGCATTGCATTGTGGGATTCCCTTCTTGCTGGAAGCTTGCATTTTATACCCTTGGTGGAAGTGAGGATAAACAAGGGAATTGAGGAATATCATTATTTCATATGTCGTATTTCATCCTGGCATTTTGGGGATTGGGTAGTTTTGTCTTTTGTGAAATAGGCCATTCCATTTCCATGTGGTCATCCTCTCTGAATGTTAGTGAGGGCTAGTTAGCTAGCTTGCCTGCCTGCCTGCCTGCCTGCCTGCCTGCCTGCCTATTGATTAATCAGGTTTGTAATAACAGTATTATCCTCAAAAACATCCAACTCTTACCTGTGTCTGGGTTTTAATGCCAGTTGTAAGTTAACATACAAGCATTTTCTCTCTTGAAAGGTATGCCACATCGATTTTACTACAGTGCTAAACCAAAGTTGTATAGCCAGCTAGCCAGATAGCGAACTACAGTGGTCTCGGGAGTGATATAACGCAATAGAAACGGCAGGTAAACGGCTGTAAACAATGTAAAGTGCCAGTTGTACAAACGCAAAACATAACTAGATACTTTGTTTGCCTCGGTTTTCATATAGATAAGATACTGCCCTTTGCCTTTGTACAGCAAAGCTAACGTTAGTTAAGCAAAAGGTCAGTTTTTAGTGGCCCAACTAAGTTACATTTAATTTGATTGCAAATGCATTCATTTTGTGCCAGGACTTCATCTTAAACTTTCTTTTTTTCCCTCTTGTTGTGATCCAACGGGCATATCCTGTAAGGGGGTCAGGTTCTGAGGACCAGACGTGACTGAAAGGGGATCAAAAAGATATCCACGAAAGATATCTGGTGAGGCTCGCAGATTCGAGCAGATAGGGAAACAATACCAGCGTAAGCCGAAAATAAAAGCGACCTAAGAAAATAGGGTGAAGCTCGCAGACTCGAGCAGAGAAATAGATAGTTAGGGAAAATAATCTCGGCGAAAGCCAAATAATAAAACAGAGTACAAAAGGAAACGGAAAGAAACCAAGGTACTGTCTAGAAACAGACAGGAGAGGAAAACCAAGGAATAAAATGAGTGAGAAGGGAAATGAAAACTCCTATCTCACTAAGGCAGAAACGTGTACTTTTAGTAGTAGCAAAAAAACAAGTGGTCGCCAATTCCTATACCATCAATACCTGGCTTTGTGTAGAGGCAATGAAACACACAAGTGCCGGAAGAAGGAAGCAGTGTGTTTATAAAGCCAACAGGAAACCTGGAACAGGTGCGCCAGGTAATCACCTGGTAGGCGGAAAAGTAAAACCAGAGCGCCCTCTCGCGACCCAGAGGAGCCACGTCCACAGAGATGAATGGTTCACACAGTAAGTTGTGTAAGTCGCTCTGGATAAGAGCGTCTGCTAAATGCCTGTAATGAATGGAAGGCTGCCAAACCGTGACAGGACCTCCCCTCTAAGGGACGACCCCAGACGATCCCCCAGGGCCATCTCTGCGGAAGACCCTAATAAGTTCTGGGTCCCGGATATTCCTAGAGGGGACCCAGCAGCGCTCCTCAGGGCCATAGCCCTCCCAGTCAACAAGAAACTGGGCTCCCCTACCCACACGTCTCTCGGCCAGAATGCGCCGAACCATATACACCGGACCTCCCTCCACAAACCAGGGAGGAGGCGGTGGTTTGTCAGCTGGAGCCAGGGCACTCACAAGTACAACATTTCAACCTGGAGATGTGCAACATAGGGTGAATGCGCATAGAGCGCGGAAGTTGCAAGCGCACCGTGACCGGGTTGATTCCGTGCGTGCCGTAAACTCGTCGCGAGTTTACGGCACTCCATGCATAATGGAAGGTCCTGAGTGGAGAGTCAAACCCATTGACCAACCAGGTAGGAAGGAGCCGGACGAGGGTGTTTGTCGAACAAAACCTTTTGTCTCGCCGTAGTGCGCAAAGCGACGCACGAATGCACCTCCAAACTGTACGGCACCTCTGAACGAAAGAGCCTGCAGACAGGACCTCTACATTTCTTTCTAGCTCGGGGAACAAAGGAGGTTGGTACCCCAGCTGAGCTTCGAAAGGAGAGAAACCTGTGGAAGCATTGTGCAGGCGAGGTGGCGACTCCAAGAGGTAGGCTTGGAGGCGGCCAGACATCGGAGAGTGTTCTCCAACTTCTGGTTGGTACGCTCTGTCTGGCCGTTAGTCTCTGGATGAAAACCAAAGATAAACTAACGGTCACCCCTAGCTGGGCGCAAAAGGAGCGCCAAAACCGAGCGGTGAATTGCGGACCCCGATCCGACACCACGTCCTGCAGTAGGCGCCCTAAAGATGTAGTCTACCACCAGCTGATCGGTCTCGGGGGCTGAGGGTAGTTTAGGGAGGACGATGAAGTGTCCCGCCTTGGAGAACCTGTCCACAATAACAAGAATCACTGTGTTGCCCTGGGACGTAGGCCAACCGCTGATAAAATCTAAAGCAATGTGGCTCCAAGGACGGCTGGGAATGGGTAACAGGCGTAAAAGACCCGAGGATGGGAGTCGTGAACACTTGTTGCGGGCGCTGAAGAGAAGGGTGTTTTCAGAAGGATGTTTACACACTAGTATAATCACAGTAATACAGAAAAGATCTCTATACATATACGTATATTCATTGTACAATCATACCAATTGAAACGTATATTTAATTCTCTAAATCCTCAAGAGACAGAGAAGTGGCGGTCTGCAGGTTCTTTAACCACTGGAAGGTCTCGGTTTATCTCTCAGTCAGCCAAAGCAAACCAGAGACAATATAAATATAGCTTATAGCTTGTTTGTACGTACATTTTACTGTCTCTCTCTTTTTCCTGTCTGTCTCTCTCTTTCTCCTTTCTGTCTGTCTCCTCTCTGTACTGCAGGCCTGTGGCCTCTGACCCACTTACATTCCAGGCTCAAGGATATATGGCCTATCTTATCGCTAGAGAGCCAGAAGAGAAACTCTGGAAGACCAAATAGTTATTGAAAACTGTTTGTGTGACGTTAAGGGCTGGGGGTCACTGCGCACTCATCCAATATGCATGCTACATGATAAGCTAACCAATCATTGACTTTGTATATTTTACTATATGCTAATATGTACCCATGTACGAATCAGCGATAGAATTATGTATGCTGTTATATTCCACTCTATACCTATGTAGTAACTATGCTCCAATCAGAAGTAAGATAATCTATGTACTAGTTTGATTAAATATGACGGAGACTGCCTCCGTCTCGTCAGTTCATGCTTGACCACCTTGTGTGTGAGTACTAGACTCTTTCTGCAGAAAAATAAATGCTTTTCTTCTTGGATCTACCTGGTCATGCCTGGTCATTATAAGGAGAGAAATTATTTTGCTCAACAGCGCAGACCGAACAGGCAGAGACAAACTCCTGCACATCTCTCTCCATGCTGGGCCACCAAAAGCGCAGAGACAGGAAGTCTCTAGTCCGATGGACACCTGGATGGGCCGCCAGCTGGGACGAATGGCCCCATTGGGACCCGGGACCTCATCCGCAGGGGAACGAAGAGACAGTGGGGAAGACCTCCACCAGGATCCGTATGCAAAGCCCTCTGGACGGCCGCCTCGATCCCACATAACTGGGGCCAAGGTTCTGAGCAGCGGGCACAATGGGTTCCAGGACCGGGTCCCTGTCAGCTCGGTCGTAGATGCGAGAGAGTGCGTCCGGTTTCATATTCTTAGACCCAGGTCGATAGGTGAATAAAAATTTAAAAGGGGTAAAAAACAGTGCCTAACGGGCTTGCCGGGAGTTACGCCTCTTGGCTTGCTGAACATATTCTAAATTCTTATGGTCAGTCCACACGGTAAATGGGTGCTCGGCGCCCTAGCTAATGACGTCACTCCTCTAATGCCAATTTAACCACCAGCAGCTCCCGATCCCCTACATCATAATTTCTCTCGGCAGGTGTTAAGGCACAAGAGAAAAACGCACACGGGTGCATCATGCGGTCCAGCAGAGAATGCTGAGATAAATAGCCTTTACCCCTAACTCCGAGGCATCAACCTCTACCACAAAGGGTAGGGAGGAATTGGGAGTAATGAGAATAGGTTCGGAGCTAAACCTTTTTAGCTTCGTGAAGGCCGCCTCAGCCCTCGAGTTCCACCAAAATCACGAAGGTGACGTTTTTATTGTGAGAGCTGTAATGGGGGCAGCTACTGTGCTAAAATTCCGAATGAACCGCCGGTAAAAATGTGCAAAGCCCAGAAAGCACTGCACCTGTTTTACTGAAAGCGGAGTAGGCCAGTTCTTAACAGTGGACACCTTCTCCGAATCCATCTGAACCTTCCCCTCGGCAACAATAAATCCCAGAAAAGAGACAGAGTTGGCATGAAACAGGCATCTCTCTGCCTTTACAAATAACTGGGATTCCAAAAGGCTCTTTAAAACCTGTCTGACATGGCTGATATGCTCCAAAAAATTTTCAGAGAAAATCAAGATATCGTCCAAATAAACAAATTTCTCTAGAATCTCTCTGAGCACATCGTTAACTAGCACATGAAAAACAGAGGGGCCGCTAGTGAGCCCGAACAGTATGACCCGGTACTCACAGTGTCCGTTATGAGTATTAAATGCCGTCTTCCACTCGTCTCCCTCACGCATGCGCACCAAGTTGTAGGCGTTCCGGAGGTCGAGTTTGGTAAAAACTGATGCCCCCTGGAGACGCTTAAATGCGGAGTTCATGAGCGGAAGAGGATAACGGTTCTTTATGGTGATGTCATTTAAACCACGATAATCGATACATGGCCTCAGACTCCCATCCTTCTTTTTAACAAAAAAGAAACCGGCCCACGCCGGCAACATAGAGGGTCTAATAAAGCCATTGGCTAGGGACTCTTCGATGTAATCCCTCATAGCCATGATCTCGGGGGCAGACAAGGAATAAAGGGAGCCCCTGGGAGGAACCGTGCCCGGGTATAAATCGATAGCGCAGTCATAGGGTCTGTGGGGGGGTAATGTGGTAGCGCGCTGTTTACTAAAAACCTTAGTGAGATTTGTGTACTCGGCCGGTACATTAGAAGGTAAGGGAAATTCGAGTGCCCCTCCTACTCTAGTACTCTCCAAACTAGGAGGAGAGTCAGGTAACGGTTCCCATCTGATCTCCGAATCAGAAAGCTCCTCCAGCGAGCCCTTGTCCCAGAGGGAGTTACCATCAGCTAGAGAGTCCCAAGCTAAACTCTCCTTTCTATCCTCAGAGAAAGGAATGGAGCCGTCCTGATCAGAGAGCGAATCAGCCTGCTCTAGGTCACTGTCGGAAGAGAGCTCGGACTGGTAACCACACTCACCCGAGGTGAAGGATACCACTGACCGACAATGAGACCTGCACTGGGGCCCCCATCGGAGGATGACAGCCCTGTCTCCACCCCAATCAATATGAGGGCTGTGCTGAACCAGCCAAGAGTGTCCTAGCACGAGGGGATAAGCCAGGGACTTGACTAAAAAGAACTGAATACATTCACAATGGGACTCGTGGGAAGCGCACATGTTTAAAGAACCCGTAATATCATTAATGGTCCCAGTACCTAACGGGCGACCGTCGAGAGCCGTCACCAACTGGGGCCGAGTGAGGTGGTGTACGGGATTTCTTTGTTCCCTAGCCCATTTTGCATCTATTAAACACTCGGCTGCTCCGGAATCGACATCAGTCGAATGCTTATTCCAGAGCAGCTGAACCCGCAATAACGTCCAAGAGGGGGTAACATTATGTCTCGCTAAGGTCCCCGGTTCCCCTAGCAAGACCCCTCGTTTCCCCCCCAACTTAGGGCAGTAATCCTTTAAATGCCCCATGCGACGGCAGTAACAACACCACCCCTCCCGCGGCTTAGGTTGTTTGGGCTCATGCAGAGAGGTGCCGTCCACCTGCATGGGCTCCTCCCTGTTAGTGGAGAATTGGGCGGAAGAGGAGGGTGAGGACGCTATCGAAGGAGAAGGGAGATAGTGAGTCAACCGGTTTCTCCTGTCAACTCTCTCTCGCTGCCTTTCCCGGACATGGTTATCGATGCAGATAGCTGTGGTTACCAGGGCATCAAGTGTAGCAGGCGGTTTGAGCACTGCCAGGGCGTCCTTAATGGGGTCTGATAGCGCGATACCACCCTGTCTCCTGCCAGTGCTCGAAACACGATCGAAAAACCTGCTACAGAGTCGCTGCCCTGGCGGAGACAGGTTAGTCGCATGGCGGCCTCCTGACTGGAGACGTCATGGTCGAAGACTAACGCCATCTCCTCCATCAGCTTATCCGCATCTCTCATCACAGGAGTGTTAGCCCGAATCAGGGGACTAGCCCAGGCGAGGGCGGGTCCCGGTAAGTAGCGATAAAATTAACGCTACCCGGGACTCCTGTGATGAGAACCGAGAGGATTGAGCTTCGAAAAATATAAGGCATTGTGTCAGGAAGCCCCGACACTTGCCCGCCTCTCTGTCATAGCGGAGGGGCAGCTGGAGTTAAGGCTCTCTTATGGTGGGTGCAACAGGCAAAGGAGGGGGAGCCTCAAGAACAGGTGCTTGCGCAACTGGGGGTGTAGAAGCGACCGCCAGTTGGCGGACACTATCCACCAGCTCCCGGAACCAACCATCCTGTACACGCAGCTGAATGACCAGTTGGTTCTGCTGCTCCAACATAGCCTGCTGCTGTGTCTGAAGAGCCCTAATGCCCTCCTCATGGGCGGCCAGGGCCGAGTGTTATGTGGCCATGGCCTGATCTCCCTCTAATGAAGTCACTGGACCTTCCATGATGGCTTGCGTGTTCTGTAAGGGGGGTCGGGTTCGGAGGACCAAACGCAACTGAAAGGGGACTAAAAAAATATCCACGAAACGTGAAATCCTAGTTTGCAATCAGTCATCCACCAACATGCAACCTGTTAATTGCTTTCTGTGACTCTGATAATGTGCCTTGACGCATAGCTCTTTGCTACAAACTATTAAATCAGACCTTTCCATTTTTACTGACTATAATTTTTTTATTTTTGATGTGAAAAAAAGTTGTACATGACACAACCCAATGAAGAAAATCTTACAACAAATAATAATAATTATATTTTTCCCCCAATCCTTCATAAGTTTGGGGGCCCCCTAATGGACGTTGCGGGCCCTACACTCTGAGCGTACCTTGCGTATACGAAGGTCGGGTGTCCCTTAGTCCCCTCTACAAATCTGCCCCCTCCCCTGCCAGGTAGCTAGCAGTATAGCTAGCTAGGTAACATTACTTATTACTTTACATTACTGCATGGTTCATGACACAAGCACATCTCCACCTGCCCCACACTGAATTGTTATTTATTCCAGCGTTATCTAATGGGCTAGCCAGCTAGCAAGTCCAAACATATCTACTGTGATAGCCAGCTATCTATGGTTCATGAGACATGCATCTTCACAAACTGCTCCCGCACTAAATTGCTATTTATTTTGGTGTTATGTAATTGGTATTTATTTCGGACTCTAATGTTCTAGCGAGCTAGCTACATTCACAGTACTATTTTCAGGCTATTTTTACCAGAGGCAAAATATACCTAAAGAGTGACGCAATATGACACGATTCTGCACTGGCGAGGGATCATGAAGGGCGGGGGGACCAGATTTGTTATGACACCGGTGTAACTGCACAGGCTGCTCCCTCTGCACGGTTGGCTTCCCTCTATTTCTGGTTCCAGAGGCCTTGTGATATATCAACCCATTATTGGATGAACGCTGTCCATCATTGTGCTTGCATATGTGTAGTTACTGCTATGTTAGTTAACTTAGTAGCCTGTCATCAAAATGCCATCTATCTAGCCAGGTAGCTAGCAGTTGTGAATTTCACTAGATAGGTAACGTTAGCAAGCTAGGTGGGTGTTATGAACTAACCTACAAAATGAGTCCAGGGGTTCCTTCGGGAACTCATGTCGCTGCAGAACCGCATCATTTTGCTTCACTCTTTTGCCTCTGCCAGTGTAAAATAGGCTACCGTAATGTGAACTTAGCACATTAGATAATGGCAAAATAAATAGCAATTCATGTTTAGACTAGCTAACTGGCTAAGCACATTATATAACCCTGAAATAAATTGCAAATTAGTGCAGGCACTGTTTCTGAAGATGCATATCTCATGAACTGTGCTAGCTACCTGGCATTAAATTAGCCAGCTAGCTCTTCCAAACAAGCATGTTCACCTCACTGCCCCACACTAAATTGCTATTTCGCCTTTCTAAAGTGCTAGCCAGCTAGCTAAGTTCACATTACGGAAGTCTATTTTACACTGGCGGAGGCAAAAGATACCTAAATAGTGACGCAAATTGATGTGGTTCTGCGCCGATATGAGATCCTGAAGGAACCCCCAGACCCATTTTGTAGGAGTGACCCGATTTGTCATGACACCAGCACTGATTGTGGGGTGTATGAACATCCTATGACTGAACACTAAGGTCCAAAATAGGGTTGAGATCTGATTTTATTTTTTTACTGCAATGTAGATTTAAGTCTCAATTTTGTTTTAATTTGCACTAAGTTGCTTTCCATTCAGCTACTAATATGGAAGACAAACAGGTGTGATGGAGAATACAGACATCTTCTTGCTTTCCCTAGAATTATTGATCCTTTTACAAATGAACTGCTGTAGATAGAGTGTTGCGTCTCTACTGAAGACAGTTATTTTCATGATCAACACCTGGAAAGGGGTACCTGACACAAACTGAAGCATGTCACTTCATGAGACTTCATGTTCAGTGTTTGGTGCTCTTGTATAAGTCAACTTTTGGTACATCACTAAAGCACAGATTTCAATCACAAACTGGCAGAGACATTTACTCTATTATGATCATTGTTCAGTTGTTTAAATTCAGAGTTCACAGATCACTGTTTCACATATAGATAAAACTGAACTGGATTGTACTTGTATTTACATCAATTACTGAAATTATCCATGTGCTGAACGAATCAATGGAATCAAATATGATAATGTATTAAAATAAGGTACAGTCAGTGGTTTAGACAGGAGCAAATAAGACTGCAGTTGAGAACCAATATCATTTCGCTTTTTATGTAGCAAAATGAGAGCAAACCTAAATTTAAACACGCATCAGGCGCAGATCATTTTGAGCGGCCATTGAATGAAAGTGTCCTTGAAGAAATGATTAGATAACTCATCCAGATTGCTACAGACAAATAATATGCTGAAAATGTATTTGTTGCCATGAGAGAGAGAGAGAGAGAGAAAGAGAGAGAGAGAGAGAGAGAGAGAGAGAGAGAGAGAGAGAGAGTGAGAGAGTGAGAGAGCCCGCACCATCAGGCAAGATAAATGTGAGTGACTGACATAGTGTTCACCACAATGCTTTCTGTCAGCTACAGTGAAAATGTAGGTCTCTATCCAGTCAGCCATTATGTACCCATCACACAAATTCTGAGCAGACACAGATTTATTTATGGAGAAATGTATGTGTGTATGAATATATCTGTGTATGTCCATAATTTGGACACGCATTTGTTTATGCATGTGTGTATGTATATGTGTGTGTATGTGTGAGTGTGTGTGTATTTGCTTCTTAAGTAACCACACAGAGGCTTTGAGTTGAGCTGCTGAGTCTGTGTAACTGTATCTATTCAGACAAAGAGCACATTGCAGCTAAAGGTATCACAGTTGCTAAGTCTGGATGGGGTCCAGTGCCTAAAGTCCTAGGGTGGTTAATAATTCAGTAACATTTAAGTAGTCAGATGGAGGTATATTGGTAAAGGTAGGTACAGGCCCATTGGAAGCCATATATTCAGTTACACTCATAGGCGTATCGCCGCATGCTTTAGTCGTGGCCCCCCAATGATAGAAAAATCTGTCCACCCCAATATTCTCATTATTTTATTGACATTTTTTTTTTTTTTTGGGGGGAGGGTTACTTCTACGGGCTCTCACTCGCAACCAAACGTGAACATGGCACACAACAGACTGAATCTATTTTCTATTTTCTTGTAAATATCCATTACTTAGTCCTAGATATATGCAACTGCAGATATTCATAATTAATTGTATATACGAATATGCTGGAAAAGAATATAAGCAAAAAAAATCGTAACTCATTTAAAAAATTGCCAAAGCGGATGCTTTCAAGAGTCGCGTGTTAAAAAAAAATAAAAAAATAAAAAAGATAGGCAGCGCGTTCATGTCAGCGAAATGGCGCGCACCCGCCAGCTGAGAGCCGTTCCCGTGGAAAAGTATTTCAACAACAGTCAGTGCGCGGGACCGAGACCGACGGCAGCGTCAATGTGGGAACAGAAACACAGATACGAGTAAAGGATAAAAATACTGCTGGAATCCCTGGCGGATTATTTCACGCAAATTAAAAAGATTAAGGAGGACATTTCTTCTGAGGTAAGCGGCCCATCCCCGGGTTGTATCCGAGCGGAGGTTTCTCGCAGGAAATAGATTCGACAACAACAGAGGTTTGCTTTGTGTTTCCACGGAGAACAAGTCGCAAGCTAGCCGAAGCTGCCTGTCGTGTACGTTAGCCTAGCTAACCCGGCTAATTCATTTCGTTGAGGGACTACCCTGAGAGAAGAGGTGACTAGCTGGCAATTTTTTTTTAAATGTAAAAACGAATAATTCAGGTAGATCCATTGTTTATATATTTTAACGTATCTGTATAATGCGTTTTTAAAATAAGATAACCTTCAGACCCCATCATGATCCGCGAGTAAAGATGTTGGCGATGGCTAGCGTTAGCAAGCTAACGTTAGTTAGATATCGTTAAACGGCACCTCGGTTTGACACGAGAACATAATGTCCGCTTCCCAGGCCATTGGCTCTGGGTCGTGATAGCCGCGTATGTGTGTGTAATGTCAAAGGGTTTAAACCGTGTTGTGGGTTTCTGGATGTAGTGTTTGACTTGTGCAGCTTTTGTATGTGCACGCTTCAGCGGTGGAAATCCAGGGGACATAAAGTAAATGTACTGCCATGTTTTGCTTCCACCCATAGACTCAGCCAGCTGATTCCACTAATTAGCTCTACCTCCTCGCTGAATAATTATGTTAATGAGCAAATCCATGTGATTGGAGCAAAATCCTGGGGAGGACATTTACTTTATGTCCCCTGCATTTCCACCGCTGAAGCGTGCGCTGATTGCCCGTGTGAAAGCGGACCCAAGGGGAGGCGGTATCGGAGCGCCCGCCCGAGGCCTAGCGCCCGCTGTGTGCCTGGGGAACTCCGGGGCCAAACGGCTTGGCTCTAGTCTCGTATTCCCTGTAATAAAATGTATCCGTTCCTCGGTTAGCACTGTCTGTTTCTCATATCTAACGTTATAGCAATATCTTAAAGCTATGGTAACGAAATAAAAAAATTGGTAACTGTACTAGAATTTTAAAAAGGTTCTTTTTTTTACCGGACCGCAAGCTGGATGGCCGATCTCACAGCGTGCTATTCCGGGGAGATGGGCGGCTAGCTTGCTTGTTGCGCTAGACAGGTTAACTATCTACGAGTTGGTATATCATGAATCCGTATTAACGTTAGTACAGAAACGTTATGTTCATTGCAACAGTATTGTATAGCTGGTAAACCCGTTTAATTCCCAGCCTGTGTTGATCACTGACTCTTGATAGAGCAGCAAGTGTGAGACAAAGGACCAGGTTGTCCTCCCAGGAAGTCCATTTGTGTTGACAGATGTCTAGTGTTTGGGCAGGCGGCGATTCATATGGAAATTGAGCTCATCTGCATGTTCCCTTAATTTTGGCAAATCCGATGAACAAAAACGCATATTGGTGCACGTATGACTGACTTCAGCTACTTGTTAAAGGGAAAATGCTCAACTTCAGAGAGACATCCGTGTGTACTCATCACCAAGATGACAGTGTTGAAATCGAGGCAAGCAAGTCAACGGTAATAGTTGCCGTTGGCGGTGGTATAAGTTTGGATTTTTCTGTCCTTTGTACCGACATCGGGGAGCATGTGAAAGGAGCTCCCCAATTAACCCCCCGCCCATGCCCCGTATAACCCATGAATGTAATGTTGGCAAGAGACAGGGGCGGTAAATCTAATAATGTATATGAATCTATAATGATGTACAGTAGATCTAGAGTGCGATAAACTTACTGTTGAAATTCTGCTGGCGCATTTGATTTTTCTACCCCGGGGAAAGCTCTTGTTTCATTCCATGGATGGTCCTGTTCCAAATGCAGTCTCTGCATCCAGAGCCCGCCCAGCTATTGTTGATATGACATAATGTCCACTAGCCAAAAATAAAAACCAGTTCATATAACTTAGTGTAATTTCTAATTTGGTCCATTTCGTGTTTGCGGCTCGACCAGCGGTTTTCCGGCTGCATCCCTGTGGTCTGCCATGTCCTCTCTGTGAGGCTTTTCCAGGGATTGTCCCGGAACTGCAAAGCATTCAGAAGAACATTAGCCCAGCACCAACTTGTTTGTTATGAAAACAAACAGCCAATGGGGAAGCTCTGTTTTTGCATGACATGCCCATTGAAGTTGCTTATAATGTGTCCAGGCATAAAATATGACTAATAATATAAAGTTACATGCTGCACCTTTAAATGTGATAGAATGCCATGTTGTGGCCATCCTTGTTGTAACTGAGCTTAATCCGTGCTCTTAGTTTGTTCTGCTGCTTGTGTCTTGTTGTATTGATGTGGACGCTAAAAGACATTGAACACGTTCCTAACTTTATGCACTTCAGGTATTGATTGTGGCTGTCACTGTGAGCCGAGCTATATTGAGCATCGTAATCCCATTACACAGAGATTGTTGCGGTATTTTTGTTTCCCGGAAACGGCGCAAACGTGGCCTGCTTTTAATGGTAGGGTGTGTCGCCCAAGGTGCCTGAAACCATGAGTGATGGCGGTATCGCTGCGGCATTGGGCCCTGCAGGCTGTGCCTCTCGCAGCTGCATGCAGTTACACTGGGGGACTTGGTAACCCCTCAAAAGTGACAAATGACAGCTGTTCCGCAGAACGACGTGAGCTGAGCGAGTCAGTGAGTGAACCCTGCTTCTTTTAGACGTACGCAGCTCAAACCGGAATGCAGTTTGTAGTAGAAAGTGCTCACTCAACTCTACAGCTCACACCTTTCTTCCCCTCATTTTATTTCTCTCTCCTTTCAGTCTTTCTCCCTTTCTCTTTCCCCTCCCTCTCACCTCTCTATTTTTCTCTCTGACACCTTCTCTCTCTCTCTCTCTCTCTCTCCATTTGGTACCAGGCAACCCCTTAGATAATAATCGTACTGAACACAGTGGTAGCTGGCCATCTGTCCCTTGTGTAAAACAGGACTGTGTGTGTGTGCACGTGCCTATTCACCTCCAAGCATTTAACGTCCTTTCTCCACGGCAACTTGGGCACCCCCATGGCATCCTGCAACATGACTCCCCGCGGGTCATTTATAACCGCTCTTGGATTGTGTGTGTGTGTGTGTGTGTGTGTGTGTGGGTGTGGTTTTTTCAGGGGCGTGATGGTCACCTGCTCCTTGGTAGGCATCCAGCAGCCAGGGGGTAAGGAAGCTTACAGTGTCAAAACGGGGCCATAAGTGTGCAGGATTAGCGTCCGCCCGCAGCACTGTAGCTCCGGCTGGAGTTTTATAACGGGAGGAGAACCGGCGCTCGGCTGCACCGTCAGCAGTTTGCGCTCAGGTACAAAACTCTCCGCTGTTCTCGTCTCCACCCCCCCCCCCCCCCGTTTCAAGTTGAACCGCATTGGGGTGGTTTTAACCTCCGTTACTCGTGATCTGTGTTTTCCGCCCCGCGACAGAAGACCTCTGCGTTTTCTCGGACGCGACGGCACGCGCGCCGCCTCGCCCTGGACGTCACCTGTGCTGCTTCCCAGGGTTCGCCACCTGGCGTCCTCCATTTAAAGACGCTGCAGGTAGAAAGTTCCTCAAACTGCTCAACAGAACATTAGATTCTGTCCTGAACGTTAGAGGCATTCCTCAGATTTACTCTCTCCTTTCAGCCTTTCCCCTTTCACTCTTATTTGATACAAAGGAGAAAGTGAAGACATTAACGCAAGTGGCACAATACAGAGAACAGTCAACGGGAGAAAGGAGACCTTACAGCTGGAGAGAGATAGTAATGCTGAAGTGCATTGGCTCCCCAGTGTTTGTAAAGGCCTTGTAATTTGCTTTTTAAATGCAAATACAAAGAACAAAAGATGCATTTTGAAACGGGAAGCAAATGCGATTCTTCATATTCCATTGCTTTTGAGTCCCAACACCCCCCCCCCCCCCCCCCCCCCCCATTGGAGTTTGACTTAAAAGAAGGTCCCCAGTTGTTGATTAAAGGTGCAAAACCTGACAAGTTCAGGGCACAAACTGTGGTCCTGGCTGTCTTTGGTGACGTACTTGGCGCACGTGAGGTGGTCAGTCCTCCCGAGTGCTTCAGCTGCTCGGCGATTTCTACAGCTCCTGGACCGGTTTGATCCAGTTCCTGAATGTTCAGCACATCGTAGGCACCAAAATGGCCTGCTGCATAACCGCACGACGCAGCAGAAAATATCGGTACAAAGCACCTGCGAGAGCCAACATCCAGCAGAGTCTTCATTAGCACATTCCTGCCCTGTCTGCTCAATAAGGGGATTGACGACTCCAAGACAATGTTACTCAGCATTGCATTTTGGGAACTGTAAATGGTACACAGTTAATGAGCTAATTGGACTAATTAGGTCAGGGTAATTGACTGGAAGGGGGGGGGGGGGGGGGCGAGCGTACACAGCGGTCCTCCAGGAGTTGAGTTTGACACCCCTGTTGTTGTGCAAATGGCGAACAGCCTCTCGGGGCCTTCGGGACCAGACCTCGCCGTCGCCATGCCCCCTGTCTGTTAGTTCATTAGCTCTCTGCGTCCGCCAGTCGATTTGCAGTTGTGTGTCTTTTGAGCCAAAATGTCAGCTGTGCACTTCTTCCATTGGGCTACTTGCAGTGTTTCTGAGGGGTGGCGTAACGAGGTTGGGCAGGTGGGTCACAGTGCCTTCAGGGGGCTGGGGGGGGGGGGGCGCACCACTGAGTTAATTTATTCAGCTCTTAATCGCCTGGCTGATCCCAGGCACATTGTGGCATTACAGCTCAGGACATTATGTAATATTGCACGGTGCAGCAGTTCACTCTCACGTATGTCAGTGCATTAGCAGCAAAGATCACCATAGCAATTCCCAGCAGGCTAGCATGTGACAGTGGCCTCTAGAGCAGTAAGATGGCCCGTAGCAAATTACCCTCCACGTGATAGTGCAGGGCAATTTAAAGCAGTTGATTACACAGTTGACTCTCCTCACCTGCTTTTTCGGGCCCCAACGGCTTATTGTTTCTTTTAAGGAGAAAACAAAAAGGCAGCAGGCCCTGCGGCTGGCTGAAACCAGGGTGGGGGAGAACACACCGGGGCTAATGACAGTACCGTGCTCATAACAGGAAATTGCAGTACAGCACCTTGGAGTTAATTACATTACACAACGACTCGTTACCCCCAGAGAGAACCGCGCTGCAGCGACACCGAACGCTTTGCTTCCTTAGAAAGGAAGCAACGCCACAGTGCGCGGCCCCTTGAGGCTCGTCTCTGATTGGACGACGGGGATGACTTCACCTCTGCATTAAAGGGAGTCCTTTATGTGTGTGTGTGTGGTTTGTGTTTGTGTGCGACTCTGTCCTGTTTGGAGTGGGCGGGAAAGTTTCCAGTGGAAACCTGTTTTTGCATCCTGGTGGCAGGTCTCCAGGCCACATGTCTTGGTTACCATGGGTTCGGTGCAAACAGTGCCTTTGGCTGCTTTTGAATGTAAATATGGGATTTGCATGGCAGCCTTTTGTGCACACGTGTCGTGTGGTCACTGCCCTACAGCGTCTTGATTCTTGATTCACAGAGTTATTGCACAACACACTGAGCAGATGCTCCTGTTCAGGGTGGATGACCGAGCTAACATCTGAATGAAAGTAAAGCATATTATTCATTGTTTCTGAATGCCGACAGATTTTTACCAAAGCAATTCAGGGTAAGTGCCTCTCTACTATAAGCCTCTCCTATTCCCCACATGGGAATGAACCCTGCAACCTTCCGGTTGCAAGCCCAGCCTCCTCACCTGTACACCACCGCACCTGTCCAGAACCGGCGTGTTACTGTATGTTCATATGGTTTAGTTTATTAGTATCACGTGTGATAGGATGGTGATGAAGTTGATGTCCATCAAAGTAAAACGGTTCTAAAAAAAAAAAAAATGGGAAAATTGGTAATGGAAAAATATTCACTTAATTAGTAGAAATAGTTTTTCTATGGCTGTTTGGCCAACCTCTGCAAGGGAGTAAGACTGTTGTCACGTCAACTTTTCAGTAGAAAACACAGACTGGTTTATCACCAATCACGGCTTACCTTGGTAACAACCAAAGGGGTCAACACCATAGACTATAGAAAAAAATATGGACAAAGTGACTGTGACGTCACCCATCGACTTTCCAAGGGCTCGTGAAAAGCGTGAAAGTGCTGAAACCGCAGAAGTGCTGCGCAGTAGGGAGCAGGGGGACCCTTATATGGTCATTACGTCCGGGCCGGTTCCGGTTCGTCCACTATGCGCGTGAGATACTAGTGACGCACAGTAATTAGGAAGGGCCTAAAGTTGTCCCGGATTGGTCCACAAATATTAAAATGTTGCCCAAACGACACAATAACGTAAAAAATTGGCCCATGGGGAGACATTAGACGAAGAAAAAGCACCTATTCCAACTACATGTTCTCGTGGGAAAAATTTATTGACTTTAACCACATTTGGTACCGTTGACTTGAAAAACGGGCCTGAAAGACCTATACTGGAGCCAACCGCACTGGCGCCAGAGAGCAACGCTCTCAACAAGACAAGAAAGTGAGCTTCAACAACAAAGCCAGGTTTTGGCCCCTTGGTCAACACTGGCAATGATTGGTGGATACTTTCTGGCTACTCCAAATAAGTTGTAGTCGCTATTCACTTTTGGTGGAGCACCTATATGATAAGTGATGTAATGACTGTCTTATTCTTATTTTGATATACCTAGGCATGAACAGGAAGTGGAGCTAATGCACCTGGAAAAAAAACATTGCCACTTCATATGTGTTGGGTGTTGATAAGACAGCCAATCGGCAACAAGGTTGTACAGCTTCCATGTGATCTTTCTTTTGTCAATCGAATGGTAGCTGCAAGGCCTTGCTGCTGAGTGGATGTCATACAACACCCAATAAGAAAAGAAAAAGATGAAAGGATGCGGTGGTGGCGAGGATTGTTATTACGCTTTAAAAAGAATTCCGTAATCATTGATATGGTTGTGTGTCTGTGTCAGGGGGGTGGGGGGGGGGATTTTATTTAAAACAACACAAAGGGGGGGGGGGGGTTTGTAGTCATCACAGGTGGTGCTTCTTGCCTTCTGTTCACTCGTAGGTCGCATGCTGTTGACGGCAGCGCAGCGCTACGAATTGCCTTTATTGCCATTTTTATTGGTCATTGTAGGAGCATTTCAAGTGAAGTGTGCGAGCAGCGAGCGCTACCATAGCTGAATTCTAAGGCCATAAGTCTTTAGTCCCTCTCTCTCTCTTTGTAAGGTCATTGAAGGATATGTGCTTTGTTAATGGCTGGCTGGAGGGCGGGTTTGATGATGGCAATGATTATGGCTGTGCATCTGGAATAATGTGGGCCTAATGCCTTGGATTAATGGCTCCTGTCACCTCACCGCGCAGCCTCCCATTTAACCGGGAAGGTCGTGCGCGGCACGCCCCCCCGCCCAACGTTGTGAGAACGTTCGGGCCGTCCCTCTGCAGGGATGGGATTTTTCCCCCCCTTTGTTAATCAAGAAATACTTGTTTTTTCACACCCTTGGGCCACTAGTAGTTCCCTCTTTATTGCCGAACATTCTCTCCTGCAGTCGGCTGTCAGAGATCAAGAAAGCTATCGGAGCACTCAGGACATCCCGTGCCTCTGGTTGAGATATTTCGGGGTGTGAATAGTCAGCATTTCCTGGTTTTATCAGGAGAAATCACAGCCCTTGTGTTGTGGGGAGGGAGAGAGTCGAGGGGCGTGGTTTTTAGGAGGCCCTGGGCAGGCCTGGACGGCTCTCTTGGCCCTCTTTTGTCCGGGCGGCAGGAGGAGGAAGGGAGGAGGGTGGGGTCAGCCTGGCTGGAGGTGGAGCCTCCGGATGAGTAACCTGAGCTGGGGCCGGGCCGAGCCGGGCCCCGCAGGGGGAGAGAGAGAGCGAGGGGGGGGGGGCGGGGGAGAGCTGCCTGCTCGCGCTCTCGCTCTCCAGCTTCACACTCTGCTCCACGGCACAGAGAGGGAGAGCAGCGCTAACAAGAGAGCGAGAGGAGAGTTCGGAAAGGGGCATGGGACCGTACAGGAGCCCCCTGAACCCCCCCACAACCAGTCTCTCGCTTCCCTGAACCGTTGCGGACGCCGGACCGTGACCGGACCGCGATCGGACCGCGATCCGGGAGGCTGTTCGGCGGGAGGAACGTTGGCTGCAGTGCGCTTCTCGTGAGGTGGGAGAGGCCCGGCGGGGGCTCTGGCAGTCTGCACCCCCCCCCCTTCCTCTCCCTGGACCTCCTCCCCTGCCTCCTGCTAGGCTGTGGGAACCGGAGACCGAGCGGAACATTCCTGGATTACAGCAGCGTGTGTTTTGGTAGCTGTTTCGCCCTTCCCTCCCTCCCTCCCCCTTTCCTTGCGCCCGTTTGCGCTTGCTGTTCCCTGGTCTGCACTTTTGAAGAGGAGTTTGGCTCCACGAATGGACCAGCGAGTAAATCCCGCAATGAGGAGAGGCGTGCAGTAACGGGAGGAGAAGGCGTACGTTCGCGTTTTTTGCGCGCTCTTTTTCTACGCCGCTCGGCCCGTGACGAGGGTCCCGGCCGCCGCGAAACCGGGGGTTAACGCGCGGTCCCGTCTTGGGGGACCCTCTGCGGCCGGGTCCGGGCCCCCGGGAGGGGAGCCGGCGGAAAAAGAGGCGCGGCCTCCGCGCCGTTACGGGCCATTTCGTTTCCCATGGAGAAGCGCGAGGATGAGCGCGGCCTCCCCTCATGACGGCCAGGGCTCGGCTGCCGCCACTGTACTCGTGGAAGCGCCTGCTGCAGGCCTTCACCTGCATAGCGGCCCGAACCGCCAGCAAGAATAAAGGTAGCTGCTCCTTCCCCTCTCCTTTCCATCTCTCTGCACCCCCATTCCTTTTTCCTTCACGCCATCTCTCTCCCCTTTTTCCCATTGCCCCTGTCCTTCCACACAGGGTTGTAAGATGTAGGTCTCTGTCCTCACGGTAACCCCCTCCCCTTGTGTGTTTAAAGGGGGCCGAGTACCCAGCGTGCCTTGGGTTTGTTAAGGTTTAGGGTGCTGAAAAACGGTTCTGCTCTCAAACACCCTTCTTATTGTACCGTGGGCAAGGGCGCGGTGTCTGCAGGGTGTGTGTGTGTTTGAGTTTGAGCGACGGAGAGGAGAGAGTTTCCTCTCCCAGGAAGACTTGGAGGTTCTTATGTGAGCCTGTCTGGAGAGAAGGCGCTTGAAGGTTGTTTTGTAACGGGTGCATGTACACACTGAAACCGGAATGCAGCTTGTAGTAGAAAGTGCTCTCTGAACTCTACAGCTCACACCTTTCTCTCTCTCTCTCTCTCTCTCTCTCTGTTTAACTAGGTTTACTATTTCAGGGAGATTTGTTGTTCTGGCATGTTAGAGTTATCTGGCACAGACGTGTTGCAGAACTTGGCGTTAAACGGAGGTTTGTCGTTGGCCGGGGTTGTGTGGCAGGAGTTTACAGTGAGGGCAGGCCAGAAGTTGCCTGCATTCAGGATTGTGTGTGTCTGTTTGTGTTTAAACCCTCTCTGCTCAAACTCTTTGGTTGATCAGGGACCTGTCACATGCCAGAGTGTGTGTGAGCCCTTCGTTTCAGCCAGGGATGACTGTAATCACATTACATCGAATTTGTTGCTGGACCCAACCCCTCTGTCACTGATTTGTAGACCCTAGAAGTCCTGTCATCCATTACCAACTGATGGGATTGCTCACTGCTAGCGGCTCCCTCTGTCGTGAATGGTAGTGCCTCGTTGCACCAAAAGGGGGAGAAATGAGCTCATAGCTGTTAAGCAGTGTTTTCCTTCTCGTTCTTGGAAGGGCTGAATTAAAGTGATATCCTCTAGGCTACAGTTGGACAAAGGTGCCCTCCTGTGATTTTGACCAAGATCTTTCTTTTGTGAAATGAAGGTGTGAGGTAGGAGTTAGGAGTGTATATAAAGGCATGGCCAGCTTCGGAGAACTGGTGTTTTCACTGTGTGTGTGTGTCTGTCTCTGTCTCTGTCTCTGTGGACTGCAATGACACCTGTGTCTTTCTCTCCATTGTAGAGGGCCCTGTGTTTCCAGAGAAGAAGAAAGCCTTCAGTGGAAATCATATGGACGAAGGTAAGACTGCTTGCGTGGCCGTGGTCTCACGGTCCTTCTCTTTTGTGTCCGTTTCCCAGCGGGGGGGGGGGGTCACCAGAGGACGTAAGCGCCCTTCATCCCGACTGGCTCTCCGATCATCTTCCTCTTCCTCACCTCTCACCCGAGACCTCCCTAGCCCCCCAGAGTCCTGCGTAGCAGACGGGTGTAGTGACTCGGGCAACATACTCTTCCCTTTTTGCACACAGCCTTCTCTTGAGGCTCTCCTGAGTGTTTCTGTGGCGGGAAGGGAAGAGTGTTTGAGTGTGTGAGAGCGTTTGAGAGGGTACGAGTGTGCAAGAGAGTGAGGGGCAGAGTGTGTGCGGTGCGAGTGAGAGTGTTTGTGAGGTGCTTGTGTGCAAGGGAGCAAGGTGATGTAGAGAGCGTCACTGTGCAAGTGAGAGTGTGCTTGAGACTGTTAGGGCTCTAGTGTGCAAGAGCGAAGGTAAGAGTAAGAGTGCGATTGAGTGTTTGTGAGGGTGCTAGTGTGCAAGCGAGCGAGTAGGAGAGCGCAGAGTGTGCCATTGCGAGTGAGAGAGTGCTCGTGAGGGTGCTAGTGTACGAGAGCGAGCATGAGCATGAGAGTGAGTGTCTGTGAGCGTGTGAGAGTGTGAGAGCACAAGAGGGTTTGTTTTCATGAATGGGTCCGTGTACGGGGGTGGGTGTGTTTATGGAGCATTAACTCTGCTTACTAAACACAAGATGAATGAGCACATAAACGGGAAGCAGAGCCGCGGGGCCTGCCGGTCTGGGACGAGCTCACGCTGTTCACCGGGCTCCTCTGCTTATTCCCTTAATGGAGGTGGAGGCAGGGGGCAGCCCACCAGAGCTGTGCGAGTGAGTGAGAGAGGGAGGGAGGGAGGGAGGGAGGGAGCAGCGCCGTTCCCTCAGTAACTCCGGTCAGGTCAGGGAGGGCTGTGTGTAGAGCGGCTCGGGCAAGGAGAGGGAACCCCCAGTTCTGACCACGCAGTAGGTCTTAGCTGCACACCTTGCACGACTTCAAATTGGAATGGGATGACAGCTGTGTGATCTCTCTCCTCTCTGTCTGTCTATGTCTGTCTGTCTCTCTCTCTCTCTCTCTCTGGAATACCCACGCCATGGTTTGACCTCTCGGGTCTCGGTGTTTTCTCTCTGGAATATTGGAATCCGTCCATTTTTTTTCCCCCCTAAAATGTTTTTCCCCCTCCAGAGGCCTGGAGCTTTGCTGGGCCCCAGGTTTTGACACACTCTGGCACGCAAAGAGCTTTTAACACACACACACGCACACATGCTACACACACACTCCCAGTATCTCACGCACGCACACACACAGTATTATTCTCGTTTCAGTGCGGGGACCTGACCTTCATAACTAATTAACGTGCTTCGATTCCACTGCAGCGGTGCTTAAAAACACGAATGCTCCTTCTCTCTCATTCGCGCCCTCTCTCACTCAGGCACACGCACGCGCACACAGACACGTGCACGCAGAAAAAAGGCTCTCTCTCTCTCTCTCTCTCTCCCTCACACTCTCCATCTTCCCGTTTCCCTCCCTTCCTCCCAGCGCACCGTGTGAAACCATTTCCAGTTGTTGCATCAGGCTGTTCTCCCAGCTGGTGCTGTGGGGAGGGAAGAGTCTGTCTCTGCAGGGTTCCTGCTCTCAGGGGCCATGCAGACAGCCTGCCTGGATCCAGGGGCCAGTTCCCCGGGGGCCACGCTGTATAATCACCTTTGAGTTACAAGAACAATACCAGCCGTGCATGCACAAGCTCCCTATAATATTATCGCACGTAAAATATCACTAGAATAATAAGAATCTAACGTGCGAAGTTGCATGCTGCACCTTTAAATCTGATAGAATGCCATGTTGTGGCCATCCTTGTTGTAACCGAGCTTAATCCGTGCTCTTAGTTTGTTCTGCTGCTTGTCTTGTTGTATTGATATGGACGCTAAAAGACATTGAACATGTTCCTAACGTTATGCACTTCAGGTATTGATTGTGGCTGCCACTGTGAGCCAAGCTATATTGAGCACCGTAATCCCATTACACAGAGATTGTTACCATGAGTGATGGCGGTATCGCTGCGGCATTGGGCCCTGCAGGCTGTGCCTCTCGCAGCTGCATGCAGTTACATTGGGGAACTTGGTAACCCCTCAAAAGTGACAAATGACAGCTGTTCCGCAGAACGGCGTGAGCTGAGCGAGTCAGTGAGTGAACCCTGCTTCTTTTAGACGTACGCAGCTCAAACCGGAATGCAGTTTGTAGTAGAAAGTGCTCACTCAACTCTACAGCTCACACCTTTCTTCTTCTTCTCTCTCTCTCTCTCTGTCCGTCTCTGTTTCTCTTTGTCTCTCACACACACACACACACAGACAGACAGACAGACAGACAGACAGTGGAACTATTCCAAACGGGCTCCAACCTCGTATTGCTCAGTGTTGCAGGTGCCCTTGTCTCTGTCCTGCTCTGTTCTAATTTGGTGCTCTTACACAGGCACTCAAAAGGCTCTCTGAGATGTGTAAAAATAAACTGGCCTTTATCAGGGTGATGTTTTTACGGGCAGTGCAGGCATGCACACACAGGCACTCCAACACATCTGTCAGTACCCTTCTGAACCAATCCACGGACCTGCCCCTAGCTTGCTTAGGAAAATGCTGACCTGGAATCAGCAGTGATGCAAAAGTGACGTCATAAACAAACTGACGCAGCCAATCTCTTCTTTGGGAGCCATTTGAGGCCCCCTGTCTCTGTCTCTGTGTCTGTCTGTCTATCTGTCTGTCTTCAAGGAGGTGATATTGCCACAGCAGGCACTGTGCATTTTAATATAAGAACTTGCTATAGCACCAACTATAAGTATCATGTATTAATTTCTACAGATGGGACGATAATCAATATAACTATATCTTGGTTAAAAAAAATTCACCGTTATTTAATCGTCATAAATGAATATCATAGTCATTATCAAAATAAGCGGCTGTTACACCTTATCGTTGGTCAACCGCCTATAAAACTGAAGAGTAATATGGACACGGGTGGAGCACTTATTAGTCTCTGCGTCATAAAGGAAGTTTTCATTGTACTATGACGGAAGGTCATACATCGCTGCAGCAGGAGATAACGTTACCAGAAACGGCGGCGCTTTTCCACCGTCAAAATGTTTGCATTTACTTCAAGAAGCTGCTCGTAATTGTGTTGAAAAAATGTTAATATTTACTTCTGAATTCTGTTATTTTGTTAAAGCTAGTTATTGGCATGGCCAAAGAGAACGTTTTACATAATGTTTTAGGTAAAATGTATTTTAGAAATGGATGTTTTTTAGTTTTTTGATTGGTATAAATGAGTATTTTTACGTCATTGATCTATGTTTTAATACTGTTTTAAGACGTTCAACATATTTCAGTAATTATCAAGATAATATTGAATCTTGTGAAAATGTTGGGCAAGATAATGGTACTATGAAATTTTAATATCGGCACATGCCTATTAATTTCAGTTCCTTAGGGACAACAGGTCAGGGTAAAGGAGAAATCAGACTGGACTGCCCTGCAAAAAATGTCTGTCTTAACAAGTGTTTAAGTCTTGTAATGAGACTTAAAATCTTTTTTTTTTTTCTCTTCCCAAAAGTGGAACTTACTAGCTTGTTTTAAGTTACTTTTTGCTTGACAAGTGAAACTATCTTGCCCACTGGCAGATAGTTTGTCTTATTTAGCAAAAAAGTAACAAATAAGATTCTAAAGTCTAAATATAAGATTAAAATGCTTGTTAAGATTTTGTTTTTGCAGTGTGGAGTTTTCCTTTAAGCAGGCACAGGCACAGAGCCAGATTGCCAAACTGTAACCCTTGCCTGCCTCCTCTCTGCTCCTCTCTTCTCTGCCCCGCCTTCCAGACCCCGCCTTCTCAATTAAATCCCGCCCATTCCCCAACCGCTCTACTCCAGCTCTGTCCACACTTTTAGAGCTTGGCTGAATCCTATTATCTTACTACCAAAATATTGGTAGATTGATATTGATATTAGTAGGTCTGATTTGAAGCTTTGTCTTTTGTTTCCACTTGGCGACTAAGAAACTTTCACTTGACTGTGCGTGTGTGTGTCGTCTTGTCGTCTTTAAGGTTGTTTATATGATATCTTACTGCTGCACATATTAGTAAAACCAAATAGTGGGAAAGCAAGGTACCTAAAACAGTGAGAAAGCAGGGATAAACCTTCAATGTGTACAAGAGCACACTTTAACAAAATATGGAGGATATTGTGGCTACGTACCAACCTGATGTCAAACCAAGAGATCCAATATGGCTATAGGTACTCTTCGGTTCTGGCTGTACAGTGTGTTTGGTACAGGCTGATTCTCTCTCACTGTTCCATGTCGAAGTGAAATGTTCATGTATATCGCTAGATAAACTCTTCCCTTAACTGTGTAGAACTGTGAGGTGTGTCATCTCTCCGATTTGGAAACACAATTTTAAAACGTTTAATTGCAGCTTCTATCATTCCAAGTGATATCTTGTGCAAAACGGCATAATTGCTCTTTCTGCAAGTTGGTTGCTACATTTCTCTGAAGTTCTGTTTTACAAACTAATTTAAGCATGTGTCTTGTTAGAATTATATTATCTGGCTTTAACGGCTAAAGTTAATTCTGGCTTTAAGACGATTTATGTTGGTGTTTTGCTAAGAGTTAATTGTGTTAGTGTTAAGAGCCAAGTCAAGTCTGTGCTTTAAGAGCTAAATTATGGGTGTGTTTGTTGAGAGCAAAGTTGTGTGTGTTTTTGTTAAGAGCTAAGTTAAGTCTGTGTTTTAAGAGCTAAGGTTTGACAGTTTTTTTTGTTAAGCGCTGGCTTTTAAGTCTGCACTCCAAGAGTTAAGTTATGTTGGTTGAATTTAAGAAAAGGCTGTGTGTGTGTTTTTAAGAGCTAAGCTAAATTGTTTTAAGAAGTAATGTTGGTGTTTTTAAGAGCTCATTATGTCTGTTTTTTCAGATGAGTAGTTAAGTCTGTGCTTTAAGAGCTAAGGTATGTGTGTATTTTTGTCGAGAGCTGAGTTAAGTCTACTTTAAGAAGTAATGCTGGTGGTTTTAAGAGCTGAGTAACGTGCATGTTTAAGAGCTAAGTAGTGTCCGTGTTTGTTAAGATCTAGCCTAAGTGATGTGTGTGTTTTTGCTAACAGCTAAGCTACGTTTGTGTTCTTGTGAAGTGTGAACTCCCCATGTTAGTCCCTTTCCTTTAGCGCGTCTCCAGATTGGCCAATCGCAGAACACCTGGAATGCGTTTCGGTCACACGGTCCAAGCGAAGCGTAACAATCAAATCCACTCAAGTGAGCTTTATCTCTCCGGCTCGCCATCTGGGCCCTGATTTCCCCGAGCAAATCAAATCACACTTAAGGCTGTCAGGAGTGTGAGATATGACCATTAGCCAGGAGAGAAAGTAGATTCCAGAAACAAGCCGGCATAGGAGCCAAAGCACGAGCAGTGTGGGCGGGGCTGCATTCAGGAGGAGGACACTCGGTTCGGTGGGGGGGGGGGGGGTGTATGTAAAGGAAGGTCCGGGGATGCGTGGACACACAGGCACCAGAGAGAGGTGCTGGGGTGCACCAACCCCCGCCGCCCCGCCCGCCCAGTCTCTATGGGAACAGGTTGACAGGAAGCGAGAGCACTTTCACAGCCATCTGGGTCCGTTTTTCCACGTCTCGCTGTAGTTTTCTTTTTACGCGGCCGTAAAAAACCTGCAGATTTCTCCGGAGGTTAAAAATATCCGCGCACAGCCCTCTCTCCGGCGGCTCCAGCCTGACGGCGTCTGGGACGGGGATGGGTATGGTACACCCTGTTCCCTCTCCGTGGGTGGAGCCACTCTCACTGAGCTGCACCGATGCATTCTGGGATGTTTCATTTGTCCCCCCCCCCCCCCCCCCCACCAGTCTTAGGCGATCACATTTGTATCGATTGTCAGTGCTGTTGCCTGACTTTTGTTATGCCACAATACCTGTTGTCATTGGTTACTAAGCTGATTAGGCCTATTGTGTAACATTAAAACAGAAAAATAGGGGCAAGTACATGGTTACTTAAGGACCAGAGAGGCATCGTTTTGAGTGTTAGCACTTTGAAGGGATAGTTAATTTTGGTTCTTTTGTTTTCCAAATTTATGCTTAAAACCCCTGAAAATAGGCTACTTTGTGAACTAAACGGATATAAGTACGCGCATTGATTTTTTTCAGCAATAAGCCGTTCTCTAAAGACGGCATGATGTGCGCTGAACTGCAGTTTAACAGCAGATTTGACTCAAGCCTTTGTGCCTGGATTTGGAGTATGCAGTGATTCATAAAATATGGCAGATACTTCATGATGGTTTTTAGTCAGCCAATTGTTCATTAATGAATATATCAATTCTGTTCCAAATCCATTCACGCATTTGAGCGTTTGTTTTCAACAACGGGCCAGAGAAAATCCTTTACCCAGCCTTTTATAATTATGTCTTGAGTATTTCTCTGATTACGACCGTCCAGTATAATTAAGTACATGTGTAATCCAGTAACAAAGCATGCAGTTCATCAAAGAAATTAGCATTGTAACAGAATTGATTACTGTCACAAGACTATACCCAGGATATGAAATGTAACCTTTTCACCCACTGGCCCAGCTGGCTTGTGGATTCTAAAAATCACCAGCCATTTTCAACATTTACCAGCCACAATACCTTTATTACAGTATTACTCAGCCTGGTTGGTTACTGGCCAAAGTGGCTGCAAGAGTAAGAATTTTATCAGCTGCAATCAAATCTTACCAGCGTTTGGCTGGTGTTAATTTCACACCCTGCTATACCATATCTGTGTAGCTATCGTGCACCATATTTATGGCTACATGTGGTTATTAATTTTCTTTTTTTTCTCTTCCCCCTACTTTCCCCCTCACTTTCTTCTCCTATCTCTCTCCATCCAACTCTCAACCCCCCCCCCCCCCCTTCTCCCCCTCTCTCTTCTTCTAACACCCGCCCCCCCCCCCCCCCCCCCCCCCCGTGGGGCGCAGAAATGAGTCGCCAGACCGCTGCAGCGCTGCCCACCGGAACCTCCAAGTGCGCCCCCTCCCAGCGAGTCCCCGGCGCTGTCGGGCACCACGGCCCTCCAACAGCGACCTGGCCAGCCTGTTCGAGTGCCCCGTGTGCTTCGACTATGTGCTGCCCCCTATCCTGCAGTGCCAGAGCGGCCACCTGGTGTGCAGCAACTGCCGGCCCAAGCTCACCTGCCTGCCCCACCTGCCGCGGGCCCCTGGGCTCCATCCGCAACCTGGCCATGGAGAAGGTGGCCAACTCGGTGCTGTTCCCCTGCAAGTACGGCCTCGTCGGGCTGCGAGGTGACGCTGCCGCACACCGAGAAGGCGGAGCACGAGGAGCTGTGCGAGTTCCGGCCGTACTCCTGCCCCCTGCCCCCGGGGCGTCCTGCAAGTGGCAGGGCTCGCTGGAACGCCGTCATGCCCCACCTCATGCACCAGCACAAGTCCATCACCACGCTGCAGGGCGAGGACACATCGTCTTCCTGGCCACGGACATCAACCTGCCGGGGGCGGTGGACTGGGTGATGATGCAGTCCTGCTTCGGCTTCCACTTCATGCTGGTGCTGGAGAAGCAGGAGAAGTACGACGGGCACCAGCAGTTTCTTCGCCATCGTGCAGCTCATCGGCACAACACGCAAGCAGGCTGAGAACTTCGCCTACCCGCCCTGGAGCTCAACGGGCACCGGCGCCGGCTCACCTGGGAGGCCACGCCCCGCTCCATCCACGAGGGCATCGCCACGGCGATCATGAACAGCGACTGCCTGGTGTTCGACACGTCCATCGCGCAGCTGTTTGCCGAGAACGGCAACCTGGGCATCAACGTCACCCATCTCCATGTGCTGAGGGAGGGCGATGGGTGGGCGGACTTTGACTTGACTTGACTGACAGGTGGACATGCACATATGTATACACACTGCCAGCGCACACCACACCACGTACACGTGTGCTGAGGGGTTACCTTGGACTCTAATCCGTTAAAAAAATAAAGATCTCACCCAGGGAACTTTGCATTTGTCTGACGTATCAAGCGTTTGCTAGCTTTCTAGCACAGATTATCTGCGCTAACCAGATGGTCAGCTCCTGTGTTTCTTCCATCCCCTCTACTTCCTTGTGCCAGGAGGTTCCTGTTGGTAAGCAGTAACAGTGTTGGTTTATGAATATGCATGGGGGCGTGCTCAACGACCGAGCCACCGTTCACAAGGCAGAAAATTGGAGTGCTTTTCTTCCAAAAGAGGTCACAAACGCAGAGCTCGATGTCTGGTTAGCCTGTTGAATCTGTGTGCCTAGCTGCGTGCTTGGTACGTCCAACAAACCGTTTCCCTTGAGTTTAATTTTCAGTAAATTAAATTTCAACCTCCAGCAAGATATATAGCTGTGTGAAATGATTATAGTACGGTTTAAGCATTTATCGTTTTTTTTTTTTCTTTTTCTGAGGAAACCCAAAGATGCTCTCACACACACGGAACGGACACTCACGTGTGTGTGCACAGTAGGGCAAGGGCTTTCAGTTAATTTTATTATTATAGTTATAATAACTATTATAATATTTGAATACTCATTGTTTTAGCTGGGAGATGCTGGAGGGATTCTATGGTGGTGTCAGAGGATGACCGTAAAATATGGGCGGGCGGGGGGGGGGAGGGGGTTCCTCAAAAAAAAAAAAGCATTTCAACGTAAAGTGAAACACTAACTTTTATGAAAGTTCCGTTTATTATTATTTTTTGTTTTTATTTTTGATTTATTATTGGTTGTTCTCACGTGTCATCCCCTACCCCACCACCCGTGAGGTCCTGCAACTTGAATTATGATTGGCGGCTGAGATGAGGGGTCTTCTGTAGTCCCAACAATTTCTGCTTAAACCACTCGATACCTGCCCAAGAATGGGGGCCATTTATATTGTAATATTATTATTATTATTATTATTATTATTATTATTATTATTATTATCATTCATACTGTTATTATGATTATAATTTTTTTTGTAATGCGTTTTAAGAAAAAGGAAACAGAAGCTGTTGTAAAGTTGTGGCTGATCTTCAGTGTTTGTAGATTGTAATGTTCTTCGCACTGTTGTTACACGTCCTTGGTTTTCTTTCCGTGTTTTTGTTTTCATTTTCTCTTCCCTCATTTGTCAGTTTCGAGGTGGAGGGCAAGCGGACCAAAGCACCTGCCTCGAGTGAGTGCCGCTGGTTCCTGTCTCTCGCTCTCTGTATGACTAGGCCTTGTCATTTTAGTTTTTTCGTTCCTTTATTTTTATTTTGCCATTAAATAAATCTATCTTTTTCATACCTCTTGCCTCTTTACCTCTTATGAAGATCTCCGGAATGTGCTTAGAAAGAGGGGAATTGTTTTTGTTCTCACGGCTCTCCCCATCCAGAACCAGGTCCCAACAGGATACCCTACCTGTAGAAGGCAGTACTCGGGCAAGTGAGAGTCCACCTGTGAGGAAGCCAGTGGGGTAGTCGTGTTGGCTGGTGCGGGTGATTGTGAGAAATGGCCGTTTATGGCGGGAGCTCTGCGATGGGAGGTTGCCAAGTTGGGTGGGGAGGGATGTTTTGGACATGGCCGTATTGAGTGTTCGCTACGTGCTGCGGGGGAGAGAGGGGTGTTTGGGAATGGGGGGGGGGTGCGTTTACAGTGGTCGCCTGTGTGTTTTTGGGAATAGGGGGTGCCTTTGTGGTGGTTTCCACGTGTGCAGTGATGCATTCTGAGATTTCTGAATGCGTTTCCTACTGCATGTAAGAAGCACATTCAGAAAATATGTACAGCTTCCAGTGAGCCTTAAATATTACAGCACATGAATATGTATTCTAAACAGGCCACAGGAGTATATTAGAGGTTCCTGATTAACAAGGGAGTTGCCACTTAACAAGGTGGGTGGGGAGCCCTTGGACTGAAACACTCCCGTGCCAGCCAGCATTATGGCTCTGGAGTACTGACCACAGCCAGCACTGGCACAGTAAGGATTTGCTCTTATTCATGTTGAAGTTGATCGTTCATCCCGCCCCTGTCCCTACAAGGACCTTGCCACCTGGTTGACTGTTCTGCACGCGGTCGGGTTGCGGTTTGACCCAGGAAACAACTCGGCAGTTTACCAGAACCGGAGAGGCTGAGTCGGTGCGAGAGTGCCAGCTAGCTGGATTTTCTGTCTACAAGAGCTGCAGAATGACACAGAGGAAATGGTCATTCGTTTGAAAGGGAAATTTGTATTGTCAAGAGTGGCCTATTTTTCTCAGACAAGGGGCCATGCATATTTAAAAAATAATTAGTTACGCCAGACTATGTTCGTTCGGATAAAAATGCATATCGGCCGGTTTCATTAGTTCGTTTGTTAATCTGAGCAATGTTACCCTGACGGACTACAGTGTGACTGCAACTCGCGATCACTGCCTTTCATCGACTCACAAAATGAAAATTATCTTGTCAAACGGTCCATCCCTGCTAAAACAAGCACTTGAGGCAACAAACGGACAACGTCTAAGCTTTTGTCCTGAAGTCGGTGTGATTGGCAGCCGTGCGGAGGTGTCTGGTTGTGCAAGGGTTCTTTTTGTCCCTGTCTTAGGAGCGGAGGCCTCATATGCTGACAGCTGAGGAATTGTGGTGTCTGGCTTAAGTCTGGAGAAATCCTTGGGAAACTCAAGCCCCGGGGCAGGAGTTCTCCCAACACGTTCCCCCCCCTCTCAGCCCGTTTCCACAACTGCCATCCAGCTTTGTGAAGTCTTCAAAACATGGTTTTGTACAAAGTTGTGTAAATTGAGGGAAGAAAAAATTACAATTTAAATATGGCAAGTGTAGGCATAAGCATACTTCTGGTAAGACTAGACACCGTTTTGTTTTCTCCGGTCAGAACAAATTACTTTCAAAAGTAATACCAGATTTATGATATACATTCATCAGTAAATAAAATAGATTTTCATTACTTTAATTGACAATGCTTGCCGTTTTCAGCCTAAGTAGCCAAGATTTTAGCTTTGTTTTCTTCCAGTCAGTAATTTATTCTTTCAATAATTCATAAATGAATCAACAGAAAATACCACACCATGATTTTTTAGCAGTCATTCTTTTAATACGTAGGGATGACGAAAGTAATTTCGTCCGTAAAATAACCACGAATGGATTGAATTTGCACATAATTCACCTCCAAAACCTCAACAAGGCGTATAGTGCAACAGCCATATTGCACCAGACCACTCACCAAACACCAGCTGAGGCGGAGAGGGAGGGATCTTATTTCGCAAATTATTCTTTGGGACGTTTACATGAGAAAGCCTGTTTGGGAACATGGCCAGTGGCACAGGGGAAATCCCAAATCTTGTGATATGTGCTGGAATGAATGAGCACAGCGAGTCAGGACCTTCGTTCAATGTCTCATTCAAAAGACAGCCAGCACAGTGTCCCAATCGCTGCACCTGGTCATTGGTCATCAGCTTAGTCCAGAGGGAAGACTGCCCCCTATTACCAATTCTAGTACCACTCGCTTTATTTCTGGGTGTTGCATATAAATATTAACAAAGTCTAGCGCTTAGCTTCAGCAACTAAGGAGAAGGAAGATCTAATCAATTATTCATAGCAATCATAAAGAATACTGGACAATGTTTATAAGCAGGTAATACCACATTATTATGGTTTAGTCAGTAAGCTATGTTTCCATTATGGATTGGTAAACAGACTGATTTTTATGTTTACAATGGCTATTTACATTGAGCATTATCATAAATTAACATTACTCACAAAATTTACATTAACAGAAACCAGCCAGAAGAATATACAATAGACTGCTTATATTTTCATAAGCAGGTTTTCTCCTCTGACAGCTGTAGTAATTTGTACAAGTACAAAGATCTAGTTGTATGGTTTCCATGAACTGGAAAGAATATAGTAGTTTTCATAAGTAGTAAAAAATGGTTTTAAGATTTCCAAAGTTATACAATGCAAGTAAGACCAGTATGGCTGGTCTTAACAGTTTCCATCTGTCAGTAGATACAAAGTCCAACAGGTTGCAGACTGCAGTCCAATTTGTTTCATCAAATTGTAAAACCGCTTCATAACTAAGCAACCTTTTGCTGAGAAGTGGAAGACAGTTCATATTTTACCACTTTTGAGCAAAGTGTAATCTTGAAATCAATTTCTCACTGGTTTAAGTACAAGGATACAAACGCCTGCTGCTCTAATTAATGTTCTCATTTATTTTCATAGCCTGAGTGCTGAGCCATACCTTCACAAGGACACAAACAAACATAATATTTCCATTATTTGCTTCATGGGACTATACAGGCTACTGTTCATTACATCCCCAGCAATCCTCAAATGCTGCACCACAAACTGCTATGCATTCATGGTGAATATCATACAAGCCTTTCCATCAAGCATCACTTCCCATTTTTTAAAAAAAATCACAATTTTACTATTCAGAACTAATCAGTGTTTTTCTGCAATAGTCTTGTTGATATAAACTAAAATCTGGCATTTTCAAAACAGAAATTGAAATTTTGCATCTTCCAACAAGTTGACCGTTCTATTTTATTAATCCATGACTACATTTTGTTGGTCCTCACACTCAAGAGCCAGCTGGCCAATGAAAAGCTAGTGTCATGGGGTTAATTTATAAAAATAAAATTAAAAATCCAAGGTAAATGATGTAACTTAGCAGTAATAGCCATTTACACTCTTATGGACCCACTCCAAATCTGTGATTTAACCAGATATGAAAGGACAGTGAGCTTGTTGTCAACTGCACAAAGCCTGGACCACTGCTGATCAGAGCCACACAACTTATAAATCTCTACATAATACAGACTACTGTGACCATTTTGAGCTATTACACACTCAAAGCACACTCCCAACTATGGAGAAACAATCCCTTCAATGAACTACCTAGTGGGTGCGTTCAAATTAAGGAGATTGCACGACATCATCAAAGTGGGGAAAAAGCTGTTAAGTAATGCGTTTTAGAGCGGTTAAAACAAAAGCAAAGAAATGAAATTCTCCAGTCAGTTACTCGTCACATATAAGGGCACTTTTCTGCCAGTATTTCTTAACCCGAGACTATAGTAGCAGGGAAGTGATTTTCCTGTTTAATCAGGAAATGCAGCTTTTTAAGACCCTAAATGGCTCTGAGGCCACTTGCGTTTGGCTTCATTGCTGGTCATCTTTTGTCAGACAGTGCAAAAGCTCTTGATGTGTGTGTTTCAGACATGCTCAAGTCATCTTCCTTGTGACATTTAGGGTCTGAAAAACTCAGTATTTTCCTGATTAATCAGGAAGAAACCACACTCCTGATGAGAGGAAGAGGAGCGGGGTGTCCGTCAAAGGAGTTTTTTTTTTGGGGGGGGGGGGGGGGGAGAAGGCTGCGCCCTCAGAGTTTGCTGACGATCTGCGGTTGGGCGAAAGGTTCCTGGGTCGCGGGGAAGCCGCCGTCGAACGCGCCGTTGAGCACGTCGTCCAGCGAGCTGGCCATGACGAAATCCAGCTCGGCCTGCACGTGGGGCGGGATCTCCTCCAGGTCCTTCTCGTTTACGCTTGGGCAGGACCACGCGCTTCAGTCCCGCCCGGTGCGCCGCCAGGACCTTGTCCTTGATCCCGCCCACCTGGGAACAGCGGGCAGTTACCACTCATGCTCTAACACTTCCACTTACATTTAAGGCATTTAGCCGACTTACAATTTTACACACTAAGCCACGCATTAAAATATTCACAAAGTAGATACATGCGCACACTTATGCATACGTGTAACTACACATCTAAAGGGACAATTCACCATGATAATGGCGGAGCATACTATGTGACTTCTTAGCCACTTTAGCTTGTTGGCAAGGTTCTAATGAAACCAAGAATATTTAATAGGTTTCATCATAATGGATATGGCTGTAACCGCACCCCTCATTATGTTTTGTGTTTAATTTTCTCGCCAGGCTCCATACTCCTCCGTTTGATTGGTGTTTATTGTTTTGTTTACTTCGGAGCAGCGCCACGACCCGCAATGTGATTGGTGTTTATTGTTTAGTGCTTAGTTCACTCATCCCAGCGCCAGGCTCATCAGAGTGACTGATGTTGAGTTTACTCACCGGCAGCACCAGGCCCCTCAGCGTGATCTCTCCAGTCATGGCCACGTCGGAGCGCACGAGGCGACCGCTGAACAGCGAAGCCAGGCACGTTACCATGGTGACGCCAGCGGAGGGGCCGTCCTTGGTTACCGCACCCGCCGGGAAGTGCAGGTGAATGTCCGTCCCCTCCAGAGGGTCTGCCCCGCCCGCTACTGTATCTCACACAAACACACCGACAAATTATCTCCGACAAATATTCGTATTTTTAATAAGCCAGGTCTCAGTGCTTCACCACATGGTCTTGAAGAGAGTTTGTATGCACGTTTTTTTGTGTATTGTGTATGAGGGTGTGCAAGTATTGTGAACTGTGTATTTGAGTGTGTGTATGTGTAAATAAATTTATGTATGTATGAGTGTGTGTGTAAATGAATGAGCATAGGTTTAACTGTAATCTCGAATAAAGAATTACAATATGTGTGTTTGTGTGCAACTCTCGGTTGGTTAGTTGTTAGGTCTTGCAAATATTGTATACATATACGTATGTATGTGCACGTGTGCATGTGTGTAGAATCATCGTTGGTCAGTGGGTAGGTCTGTATATATTAAAGCTGTCATTTATCCCTAAAAAGCCTTTAGAAAATAATTTCTTCAAAAATGTAGCCATTTGGATAAATTAAAATGTACATTAGATTAACATATGATTAGATACAAATGCAGTCAACCAGTATGTCCACATACTATGTGTCTGCAACCAGTATGTGTATGTAATTCTTAGTTGTTCAGGAGAGATCATTTCCTCATTGACCGTGGGTTCAGAATTTTCCGCCATTTTGTAGCAGTGGGTTTATTTTCACACAAATAGCTACTAGAGAGGGAGAAATTAATCACCGCTCATGGACGCATACAGCAAGTGTAAACATCTGAAACCGCACAAATTGAATATGCTGCTGTTCTTTTACCCTTTTAAACGCTAACTTGACTATTCAAATTAAATGCTTTTTTAGACATTTGAATTGTGGTCAAATGATGAAATGCATTCCGACAGCCCTCGTACAACTGCGTGTACTTTCACGGTTGGTCAATTGGTGGGTCTATTTATGTACGAGTGCGTGTTTGTACAAGGAACTCACTGTTGGTAGGTCTATTTTGTGTGAGCGTGGTGTGTGTGTGTGTATGTGTGTGACTCACGGTTGGTCAGTTGGTAGGTCTTAGCATTGCTGCGCAACCAACTGATAGCCAGTTGGGCAGACTCCTTCATGACGTCACCCAGCTGCCCGGTCAGGGTCAGTTGCCCCTCCCCCTCCATGCGACTGGCCTCCACAAACATGATCTCTCCGCCCAGCGGCGTCCAGGCCAGCCCAATGGCCACGCCCGGTAATGTCAGACGCTCAGACACCTACGGGAGGAGGGGTTGAGTGACACCTGTCAAACATGGCCTTATAAGGAGAGTTAAGAACAGGTGCAGGACAAAATGGGGGGGGGGGGCTAAGAGTCTCCTTGGTAACCACAATGATAAGCACAGAAAACAAGCAATCTTACAATTACAACTCACTCACTCATTCACTCAATCCCTTGCTCGCACACACTCGCACAAAATGTCTGTCTCTCTCAAATTCAAATTCCAAGTGAGCTTTATTAAATTATATAATCTCCCTCTAGGAAAAGTCCATCCTAAACCTCAACCTGAGTGAGTGATGGGATAAAAAAAACATGGGGGGAGAATGTGCCCCCCCCCCCCAAGAACTGCATTTATAAGCTGCTGCTAACTGCATATGTTTTTCTGTGGTCTGGTACAAGAGTAAATCAGTGTGTGTATGCAACCGTTTAGAACAATTAAGTCGGAATAATCATTTGGAACAAAAACTAGCATACATACTCCAGGCCCTCTAGCGGTTGTGGGCCCTGGGTATAATACAGCATATTCCTGCTCCAAAAATCGCGGGCGAGGGAGAAAGTGAGAGAGAGCGAGGTAGGGAGAGAGAGAGGGGAGAGGGGAGGGGAGGGTTGTATCCCAAGCCCTGTTCACGCTCTGTCCTAAAATAGCCACTGAACTGCAGAAAATGTGTTTTCCTTCGCATTGGGCCTCGTCACAGAAGTGCTCTGGGTTTGAGGCACTTTCCCCTCACGCCCTTGCTCCGCGAGAGATCCAGCGCTGCCACAGGCGACGACGTCAGCTTTACGAGCTAATTCGAAAGCGAGGAAGACGCACCCGGGGGACATCAGCCTGACAACGCCCTCGCTGACAGAGCGCTCCAGAACAGCCTGCTCCACACTTAAGAATGATGTTGTTCTGCTACAGGTGATTAATATGACAGTGCGCTGCCGCAGCGACGCGTCCTCGTCAGGCAGAGAGAGGGAATGCTTAAGTCTGAAGGGAAATCTGAGGGGGAGACAGAGGTGAGGGTAGCCAAGAAACACGGACAGGCCTCCCTCCCTCTGTAACGCACCTCCCCACCCGTGGAGAGAGGGAGAGGGGGAGGGGGAAGAGGGAGAAAGTCAAAGGAGAGGGAGGGCGTGAGAGAAACTTGGGAAGCGAGATATGGAGAAGGAGAAAGAAGAGGAGAGGGAAAAACAAAGACCTAACAGGAGGAACGTGTTAAGAAGCCGTTGAGCGTGCCTTTGATTCTGTCGCCCATTCAGGATAGGTTCAAATTGGGAAAAGTCAACAAAAAAAAATATTCCATGCATCATCAAAAGGGAAATTCTTCCCCAATCATGGCCGGGATGGCAGGTTAAGCTGAATTACCATTCATAATAATACTAAACTCAATAAGTTAATTATTCCCCATTCCCCAGATGGTGGAATTCAGTAATTCTAGACAAACACTGTCCTGCCCAGGAATGCAGGCAGGTAAAATGAAGGAGAAGGTGTGTGTGTGTGTGTGTGTGTGTGTGTGTGTGTGTGGTGTGTGTGTGTGTGTGTGTGTGTGTGTGTGTGTGTGTGTGCGCGTGTGTGTGTTTGTGTTTATGTGTGTGTGTGTGTGTGTGTGTGTGCGTGTGCGTGTGCGTGTGCGTGTGCGTGTCCGTGTGTGTGTGTGTGTGTGTGTGTGTGTTTGGACTCCTTTGGCTTCATCGGACCCACCCCTCGTTTCTTCAATCTGCCTGAAGGAGACGGACGGGCGGGGGCATGACTGCGCTAGAAAAGCCCCGTCGACAGCTCACCTCCATCTCGAAGAGGGGCGGGCCCAGGATGTCCTTGAGGGCGTGGCGGTCCAGCACTATGGGCATCTCAGGGGGCAGGGCCAAGTCGGGGTCCCCCAGAGTCTCCTCTCCCCGCCCTCTTGCTCGTGGGCTGATGAGCAAACACAAGAACAGACAGAAAGACGGACAGAGAAAACGTCAGAGTTTAAGGGACAGTGAGCAGGCAACTAGCACTGCATTATTACCGATTTATTACATTTTTTATCTTTACTTTTTTTTTTGTAAATACCCCATTATTGTCAGTTGACTGCCAGTTTTTTTATTTTTTTTGCTCTGCCAATAGAACACCAACAATAGAACTGCTTGTAACTGAACTGAGAGAAACAGACAGACACAGATAGACAGACAGACAGATTGGGGGAGAGAGAGAGTGAGGGAGTGAGAGATAAAGAGATAAAGAGAGAGAGCATTTTGTTCTTGCGTATTATTGTGCTACGTGCCATAATAATTTTCTATCACCATTGCAGCTGTTACAGTATCATGCATTTCAGGTATAAAACCCCACTGTGGTAATGCGGTATATTATAAAGTCGTGTCAATGCAGCACAATTTCAGCCTTGAAAGCAGTAGGCCAATTGGGGCTGGGTCAGGTAATGTAAAGCTGATGGGAAGTAGGAAAAGGAGGAAGAGAGAGAGGGGGGTGATGAAGGGAGAGAGAGAGAGGGGGTGATGGAGGGAGAGAGAGAGAGAGAGAGAGGGGTGATGAAGGGAGAGAGAGAGAGAGAGGGGGGTGATGGAGAGAGAGAGAGAGAGAGGGGGGTGATGGAGGGAGAGGGAGAGAGAGAGAGAGAGAGAGAGAGGGGGGTGATGAAGGGAGAGAGAGAGAGAGGGGGGTGATGGAGGGAGAGAGAGAGAGAAGGGGGGTGATGGAGGGAGAGAGAGAGAGAGGGGGGGTGATGGAGGGGGAGAGAGAGAGGGGGGGTGATGAAGGGAGAGAGAGAGGGGGGTGATGAGGGGGAGAGAGGGGGGTGATGAAGGGGAGAGAGAGAGACAGAGAGAGAGGGGGTGATGGAGGGAGAGAGAGAGAGAGAGAGAGAGGGGGGTGATGAAGGGAGAGAGAGAGAGGGGGTGATGGAGGGGGAGAGAGAGAGGGGGGTGATGAAGGAGAGGAGAGACAGAGAGAGAGGGGGTGATGGAGGGAGAGAGAGAGAGAGAGAGAGAGGGGGTGATGGAGGGGAGGGGTGATGGAGGGGGAGAGAGAGAGGGGGGTGATGAAGGGAGAGAGAGAGACAGAGAGAGAGGGGGGTGATGGAGGGAGAGAGAGAGAGAGAGAGAGAGAGAGGGGGGTGATGGAGGGAGAGAGAGAGAGAGACAGAGAGAGAGGGGGGTGATGGAGGGGAGAGAGAGAGAGAGAGAGGGGGGGTGATGGAGGGGAGAGAGAGAGAGAGAGAGGGGGGGTGATGGAGGGGAGAGAGAGGGGGGTGATGGAGAGAGAGAGGGGGGTAAGGGGGATGGAGAGGCGTTATGAAGTGAAGGAGCCCAGCTGCTGATCCTCCTCCCACAGATGGCTGACAGCGACGCAGGGGACTCATCTGTACGAGGGAACGCGCTTTCCCCTCAACACCTGCCTGATGATCATCGTTCCCCTCGGCATTGTGGGTGGGGGGGGGGGGGGGGCACCTGCCTTTCTCCGAACGCCCGTCTGAAATCACTGCCCATGCTGGTTTCGTGAGGAAGACGGCCGGTGGCTGCCCACGGGTCACTTGACCCTGACTGCCAATCGCATGCGAGCAGGGAGGGAGGGGTGGTGTGTTCACCCGCAACAGAGGGAGCTTTCATGGCCACCGACACGGGGTCGAAACGACAACTCGGGACGAAAAGGCGGGGTAGGGAGAGAGGGAGGGAGAGAGAGAGAAAGAGAGAAAGGAGGAGACAGAAAGGCGGGGTAGGGAGAGAGGGAGGGGGAGAGAGAGAGGGAGGGGGAGAGAGAGAGAGAGAGAGAGGAAGAGAAGGGGAGACACAGAGAGGGATACAGGAGAGAGAGAGATCAAAAAAATGAAACACTATTTTTTGCTTTGACAGCTGTCGGACTTTGTCGGTGGCTTGTAAATTTCCATGTGCCATTTTCTTTCTTCCAGAGAAACAGGATGATAGAAGGGAGCTCACTAGACAGAGACGTCTCTGGCATCTAATCTCGGTTAGTTTCCCCCTGGACAGGACTGTAGCATTTGTCCTGTTTATGAGCTAAACGTTGCATTAGTAATACGTAGGTCAGCATGGTCTAGCAGGAAATCAAACCTTCAGACTGTGTGTTCCCAACATTCCCAGGAATTTGGAAAAGGAGAGGGTGGTTTTCCTGCTACGACCGACATTCTTATTAAAAATGATCTTAAATTCCACAACGCAGGCCCAGCGAAGACTCGAGACCCCTCTCCTCACCAGCCACCCACCACAGAACAGGAGCGAGGGAAGGAGAGGGGGGAGAAAGAAGACAGGAAAAGAGAGGGAGGCATAGGGAGAAGCCAATGAGAGAAAGGAAGAGAGGGGAGAGAGAGGAGAGAAGGAATGAGAAGAAAGAAGGGGGGAAAGAGAGACATTGTCTGAGAGGGACAGAAAGTCAGAGGAATGGAGGGAGAGATATAACTGAATGAGGAAATGAAAGAATTGGAGGGAAAGGTGTGGATGAGGGCCTGCTGGTGTGACAGCTGTCATATGACCCACCGCAGCTGAGAGAACACATAGTTAACCCCCCCACCCCCCACACCCCCCGCCCAACTGCCCACCCCCTGCTTTGTGCTGCGTTCCCAATAATGTCACCGTTACCTGGCAACGGAAGGCTGTCCACAGCGAGTGCAGAAGGGTTAAGCCACCCCCAGCCCCCCCCACCCCCCCCTCTCTCTCTCTCTCAAGTGGGGGGAAACGAGTGAAAGCAGGTGGGGGGGGGGGGAGTCACATGACCTCAGATCTGCCACCGTAGCTACACCATAAACGACCGCTCCTCTCCCCTGCCCCCCACCCTAACGGTCATGTTGACTGGCAGCGTTATTCCGCCTGTTACACAATCACTCAGCACTACAGCAGCTGGCGGGAGGGAGGGGGGGTTATGGAAGGGGGCGTGTTTGCACGCGCTCCTCTGGTATACCAGATGACGGTATGCAGGCAGAGGGAGGGCGGTATGCCTGAACACGGCTGACGGCTGAGCGCTGGGGCGGCAGAAGAGATCGTGTTTATTTGTGTGTGTGTGTGTGTGTGTGTGTGTGTGTGTGTGTGTGTGTGTGTGTGTGTGTGTGTCTGCATGTGTGTTTGTGCCGCGTCCTTATGGTCGTCGGATCTGCTCGCTATCAGCCAGCGCAAGGGAGCATTAGCTCTGACCCCCTTTTCTAAGCACCCGGGCGAAGGCCTGACCTCGTCTTCTGTGCTTTTTCACACCGCATTGAAATGGGACTGGTACCAGGGCATAGGTCTAGGTTTCAGACCGACGGAGCCTGACAGCCTGCTCTGTATCACGCTTCTGGTTAAAATCGAAGGAAAACGTAATTTCTTCATCGATTTCTTGTCCTGACAAGTCTAGGGCAGAATACAGGCAGACCAAAGTTTGACAGCGACCTCAGTTCTAGTATAGTGTGCATCAGACCTCGCCTGCTGTTTCAATCAATCCTTTCAAGGACTTGTTCTTTTTCAGCGTAGAAGCTAGTGCCAAGAGAAGTGTGACCCGACCTGCTTTGATTCATATATGTTTTTGATTCATTCTTTGTAGGCCTATATTGTAAATCTAAAACTGAAAAAATAAAAATGATTAAAACTGTCGTTCGCGTCTCGAGCGAGTGTCCAGTAGTCTGCCTCTACCCACTGCACAAAGCTGCTGCCTCTACCCACTGCACAAAGCTGCTGCCTCTACCCACTGCACAAAGCTGCTGCCTCTACCCACTGCACAAAGCTGCTGCCTCTACCCACTGCACAAAGCTGCTGCCTCTACCCACTGCACAAAGCTGCTGCCTCTACCCACTGCACAAAGCTGCTGCCTCTACCCACTGCACAAAGCTGCTGCCTCTACCCACTGCACAAAGCTGCTGCCTCTACCCACTGCACAAAGCTGCTGCCTCTACCCACTGCACAAAGCTGCTGCCTCTACCCACTGCACAAAGCTGCTGCCTCTACCCACTGCACAAAGCTGCTGCCTCTACCCACTGCACAAAGCTGCTGCCTCTACCCACTGCACAAAGCTGCTGCCTCTACCCACTGCACAAAGCTGCTGCCTCTACCCACTGCACAAAGCTGCTGCCTCTACCCACTGCACAAAGCTGCTGCCTCTACCCACTGCACAAAGCTGCTGCCTCTACCCACTGCACAAAGCTGCTGCCTCTACCCACTGCACAAAGCTGCTGCCTCTACCACTGCCCAAAGCTGCTGCCTCTACCCACTGCACAAAGCTGCTGCCTCTACCCACTGCACAAAGCTGCTGCCTCTACCCACTGCACAAAGCTGCTGCCTCTACCCACTGCACAAAGCTGCTGCCTCTACCCACTGCACAAAGCTGCTGCCTCTACCCACTGCACAAAGCTGCTGCCTCTACCCACTGCACAAAGCTGCTGCCTCTACCCACTGCACAAAGCTGCTGCCGCTACCCACTGCACAAAGCTGCAATCAGCATGTGAAATCCAATCTATCAGCCCAGCGGTTCCTAAGCTTTTTTTATTCCATGGACATTTAGCCAAATCTTTTTTGTCCCACTGTTGGATTGTAGCCTATTTGTAATTTTATTTGACGTAAATTATCAGTTGATGAGTGAATTCACTCTTTGGATGCAAGTCACCTCCCTGGAATGTAGCCTAGATAGTAAAATCGAACGTAGGCAAAATCGAAAACAGGTGCAAGCACGTAACGTCATAATATTTTAGCCAGTCTTTGTTTTTCTGTGTGGATACGTTCATATTGTTCCTGTGCACAGATAAATTATATTCGGCGCTCTGTATTTGAAATGACAGCTGGTTCATATTGACAAATAAACATTTTGTGTGAAACCCCACTATTTTGTAATCGATTTACTGAGCAGGTCGGAGGACTTTTTGTAGCGTTTGGAAGTTCTGTGGCAGAATAGTGTGTGAAATCCCAAAAGGTAGGCTAATTATGAAAACTTTGTCCATGCACGTTTGGAACCTCCATAAACTTGCACATAACTGAATTGCGTTTATCATTTTGTAAACTTTGATTTTAACAGGTTATCACTCGCTTCTGCTGATTTTTTATTAGCCTATTGCTATAACCCAATAGCCTACATTTTTTCATACAGAACGTATATGCTGTTGTGTTGTTGGATACATTCCGTTAAACACCAACTTTCTTGTGACACATTCGTAGTGAAAAAAAAAAAATATATATATTCTTTATTTTCATGATAGCCTAATAGGCTAACATTTGAAATAGGCCTAGCAGGATAAACTTCGACGAAATTGTGAAAATGCAATTGCAAGCTAGAAACAATCCACACAATAATATAGCCTAAAAGTCAGTAACATTATGTTTTTTTGGGAGCAGTGTTGTTAGCCTATGTCTGACAGGTAAATGGCCTGAGATGGGTTGATTTTAGTAGGCTACAAATTAGGCTACAATGCATAAATTAAAACGCAGCTGACATTTTAAAACCAAGTCACCTACCCTATGCCTGAGATCTATGATAAGATGATTCACGGTAAGTCATTTAATGCACGGTGTATCCTAACCAGCGCCAGGTCTAGCACCATACAATCATTTATCTCTCTCATTCACGACTGTCGGGTCCAATCAGGTCTGACTGTCCTCGGGTCTATTCGGAACGGGTCCAAATTTTCTCGGGTCCTTTTCGAAAGGGATCCGACTGCCCTCGGTCCATTTTCGGAACGGGTCTTTGTTTTTTGAAAATTTATTTATGCGGGTTGGGTTCGGGTAACAGAGCCACGGGTCCACGGGTAACAGCCCAATCGGCCCTGACTGTCTGTTAGCCACGTCTCACCTCCAGCCTCGCCCGCGGCGTGAGAGGGGCCAGGCAGCGGGGCGTCGGGCTTGGCCGCCTTGTGTCCCTCCGCCACTTTCACCGCCACCGCCCGACAGATCGCCCCGTACTTCCTCTCCAGCGAGCGCACGCCTGCCTCACGGGTGTACCTGAATGAGCAAATACACGCACAGACAGACAGACAGACAGACAGAGAGACAGTTATACAGAGCCACAGACAAAGGGAAAATACACCAGGAAACTTGAAAATGTATTTCTCATACAACTTAGCTGTGTGTTTTATTTATATTCCTTATAAATATAAAGCGCATTGTGACAACTAGTTGTGAAATGCGCTATATAAATAAATAATTATTTGATTTTGATTTATTTTTGTATGTGTATAGGCAGTGTATATGTACATGTATATGCAGTGTTGGGGAGTAGTTTAACTATGTAGTTAAACAAGTAGTTTAATTACATTTTGCAGCAGTTTTCTGGTAGTTTGACTAAATTCCAATTTTTGTACCGATTGTAGTAGTTAATTACTTTTTTGTCATTTTGAGGTGTAGTGAATTACAGGAACTACCAACTACATTTTTTTTTCAAGCCCCTTAGACCACATACCGCCTCCACTCCCTCTTTTCACTCTATTCCTGATTGGTGAGAAACACTCTGCTCCACTATAGTTGCCAACGGTCAACTGCCAATTTCCACACACTGCTAGTTCTCCCCACTGAGCTGTATAATGGTTCTCCCCATGTGCAAAACGTAGGTATTGCTCACATGCAAATCATGTCTGACGCACGTTGGTGCACTTTTCTTGCTTTTATGATATAGCCAAATAATAAAGGCTTTTCAGCTGTTTAAACTGGAGATAGAGTGTGTTGGAGTTTTGTAGCATTGTTTTAGCTACAAAACTAAAACAATAGCACTAATTTAAATTTTCTTCTTTAAAAAAATATTTGACAGCAAAAATGACTGACCCACAATATGTTTGGTATTTTTATAAAACTCAACTGATTTCACCCTTTTTAGTATTGTTTTTGTTATAATAAAAAATTTTTATTACATTTTGAAGTTTATGATAACCTATTATTATTATTTATTTTTATTTTTATTTTTTTTACAAAGTAGTTTGAACTACATTTTTTGAGCCATTGTAGTTACGCAAGCCATTTCTCTTTAGGGCAGCTTGGTTTTCAGTGTGAAGTAATTGGTAGTTTGTACAACTAGGCTTTCAGAGTGGCTTCCCCAACACTGTATATATGTGTGGGCGTATATGTGTGTGAGTGTGTACCTGCTGATGATGTCCGTTGTGGTGTCCTGGGGTATCTGCAGTTGTTGGGGGGTGAGTCCGTGCTGCTCCAGCTGGTGGGGGATCAAGTGCCGATGACCGATCTCCACCTTCTCCTCCTGAGTGTACCCTACAGTACAGTACACACACGCACACGCACAAGATCCACATATTAAATACAATGTGATGTACAATGTAAATGTAAAATGTGAGTGCGCGCACACATATGTGCGTGTATAAAACAGTGTATAGATCATAAGGTTCGGTTACTGCTTCACTGCCTGCATTTACATATGCTATTCATATGTAAATTCACATGGAAATGAATTACAATGTAGAGCTGGGCACAAACTTAATTACGCTGCTTGGACACAGCCTGTGCCCTTGATCTTTGACCCCTGACCTGGCACTTGCAGCACCTCCATTCTGTCCAGCAGGGCAGGGGGTATTGTTGCCGTGGTGTTCGCGGTAGCAATGAACAGAACTTGGGAGAGGTCAAAGGCCACGTTGAGGTAATGGTCAGTGAAGCTGTGGTTTTGTTCCGGGTCCAGCACCTGGAGAAACCACAGAGACGGCCAAGATAAGGAAGGGCCTGGCTTTTTTTGTGCAAAACATGTCACACAGTCACACAAGCGGGCTCTCTGTGAAAAGCCAAAAGGTCACCTTCCATTTTAAAGGAAGTGTTTTCTAAAGGAGTGTCACAGTAACACTGGAATAATAAGAGTAGTAAATGTTTGACGCGACAATGAAAGCGCGAGGCTAAAAAAGCACTGAAAAAGAAAACAAATACAGATGAGTCAGGGAGAAAGTGGGCTCTACTCTCGCCAAAACCCCACTTCCCCACTCTTCTCCTCCCATTCCTTCCTTCCTTCCTCTCTCCCCCTCCCAAGACTGAAAGGAAGCCCCCCCCCCCCCCTCAAACTACATTAAAAAGTGGGTGGGAACACAGGAAGTGTTTGTCTGAACTCCAACAATCAACCAGGGAAACTCCGAGTTCCCAACCGTCCAAGCCTGTGAAGCGGGGTGTGTCACTGCGAGTGATAAAGAGAGGCAGAGCAGAGGGAGAAAGAGAAGGAAAAGCCAAAAAGAAAGGATGACAGAGAGCGAAAGAGAGGGGATGGAGGAAAAGAGAAGGGAAATGGAGAGAAGGGGGACATGGAGAAAGAAAGGAGGAGAGAAAGTGGACAGTGAAAATGAGAGTAGGAGGATAGAGGGGGAGATAGAGGGGAACGGAGAGAAAAAGAGGTAGAGAAAGAGAGGGAGACGTAAGGGGAAGTCAGCTAGAAAGGGGGGACTGAAAGAAAGTGGGGGCTAGAAAAGAGGGGGGGTCAGAGAAGAGAGAGGGAGTGAAAGACAGGTGGGCAAAGACCAAAACCAAGAGCACAATGTACCTCACAGATCTGCAGAGAAGATTCTCTTAGACAGCGTCATGACAAAACCACACGCGCCAACTGATAAGAGGATTACAGCAAAGAAATGCCAAACAACACAAGCCCATCTAGCGAGTGTGTGTGTGCGTGTATGTACATTAACGTACACCGTACGTCACGTGTAATTCAGCATTCATTCATGTGCTTGTACATGTCAGAGTGTGCGAGATGAGTGATTTTGTGTCTGTGTGTAAAGCATGAAGGGCAGTGTGCAGTTGTGTGTGTGTGTGCTCCTCTCTATCTGTTTTTGAGAGACACGTTATGCGCTAGATAACACAATTGCTCTGTTATGCCAGTGTTTTTGTTTGTGTGCGTGGTAGGGGTGCGTGCCTATCTGCCCAAGAGAGTCTGAGATTACACAATTATGCTTTTGTGTGATCGTTTGCATATGTATTTGTGTGAGCGTGTTTGTGTCTGTGTGCCAGCGCGTGCGAGGGTTTACATGTGTATGTGTGTGCTTGCCTTTGTGTGTGTGCATTTGTGCTCCTGTTGAAATATACATTTGCACACGTACTCCCACATGTATATTTCATGTATATTTCAACTGCATTTACTGATTGGGGGAAAAAAAGATACTAATATAGAGCATAATAGACCGTACTGGTATTATAGGTGACATATAAAATATACTCATATTTAACTTTGCCAGATTTCTATCCAGTACGCAATTCAAAATATTTCAGGACGTCAAAGAGATAATGGACAAGACAAACGTGAAACGTATCAGAGAAGGGAACACAGTGTGCAGGTGTACCGATAAACACAAAGGTAGTAACGTGCGTAATGTGTGCGATTGTATTTGTGCGTATGTGTGCACGCCCCTGCGTGTGGTATCTGAGCTGAAGGACTGGGGTGTAGCGAAGTGTATCAGGGCAGCGGGGGGGGGGGGGGGGGGGCTGGGGGGTTATCAGTGTCCCAATCGGACCACACAGCCTCACACCAGTCTTCCCCACACCCCACTGCCAGACTACGCCCACATACACCTGACTGCATCTCTACAGCGCGCTCCTCCACAGCCCCGTACTCATTTGATCTGCCTCCTGCCCTTAATCTTCTGTGTGATCCCTAATCCTCCTCCATCCCAGCCCTTTCCCGCTTGCCCCCCCCCCCCCCCCCCCCCCCCATGGGGGCTTACAGGAAACGGGACACTTACGAGAAAGTGGGGAAATACACAGCAGAGATGACACAGAGATCAGCACCTGCCCATGTCCCGCTTTTTTTATTATTTGTCGGGCTTCTTTTTTTGTGTGTTTTTAAAAATGTATTCCACCCTTCATTTTTGCAATAGCAGCTGAATATTTTACTTGTTCCCTTACTTCCTTAATATTTCTGACAGAGATGAGGGTGGCCCGCCGTCCGAATTCAATTCAAATCGCTTCGTTCAAATCACTTTACTGGCCGCCTCCTTCCCCCCGCGGTTCTCCTCACCTCCAGCAGGGCGGCGGCAGGGTCCCCCTGCAGACTCTTCCCCAGTTTGTCGACCTCGTCGAGTAAAAACACAGGGTTGTTCACGCCCACCGTCTTCAGCCCGTTAATGATGCGGCCGGGCATGCTCCCCACATAGGTACGCCTGGAGAGAGAGAGAGAGAGAGAGAGAGAGAGAGAGCGAGAGAGAGAGACCTCAGAATGAATAGAGAGGAACGGTGGGAGAGACAGAGAGAGATTGAGCACAGAATGAGAAGCAAGAAGGAAAGAAATGGAAAAAAAATGGAAAGAATATGAGAAAAGAGAGGAGGAAAAAAAGGCACATAGTGAGAAGAGGGACAGCAGAATACATACAGAGAGGAAAAGAGAGAGGGAAAGGAGAGAGCAAGGACAGAAAGACATCAGGAAGAGAGAAAATTGGATACGAGTGAAGCGAGGACACACAGAAGTAGTGGAGGTTACAGAGAGAGGAAGATGAGTTTGGTGAAAAAAGAAAGGAACAGGGATGGAGAGAAGAGTACCGAGGAGGAGAAAAGGTCTGTTAAACTAGGGCTCCTGTATGACTCACTGCTCTACGAGCGCTAACTGTGCCAATATAAAACCCCAGTCCTACACAGCTGTGGCCTGGATCCAGCAGTGCGCTCGAAAAACAAAGAGTCCCTCCGTAATTACAGAGGGAAGGGTGAACATCACTCAGGGTATTATCCTGCCGCGCTACACTGCGTTTCATTCAGAGAATACACACACACACACACACAGACTGCCGCACACACACACAAACAGAAAACATATACACATGAACATGCAGATACATGCATGTGGAAATTCACAAACAGGAACGCCTCAGACACAGAAGCTTTTCACAGACAGAAGCACAAACAGCGACTGTGAGGGTGGTTAGGTGGAACAGAGGATGGGGCATGAGGGATTTGGGGGGGGGGGGGGGTCTACCTGCCTGAACCTGCTCATGAAGCACCCCCAAATCCCCCCAAATCTCCACAGGCAACGGGACATCAGACGAGTATCAAAAATGACATCATGGGTGGTGACTCACGGTTTTTCCCCTTTTATTTTTTATCTCAGATTACTCTCATCACATTTCAGTGATCCCCCCACTACTCCTGTAACAGGGTTTGAGAGCAGCTAATGAGAGGTCCTCTCACCTACACGTCCTCCACACACACACACACACACACACACACACACACCAACATAAACACACAACCACACACAGACAATGCTATACAGACACAGACACACACACACACACACACACACACACACACACACACACACCAACATAAACACACGACCACACACAGACAATGCTATACAGACACAGACACACACACACACACACACACACACACACACACACAAGAAAGCACAACGTAGGAGTAATTACAACACCCACGCCAGGCTAATCCTCAGATTAAGGTCTAACTGCAATTTATCTGCCTCCTGGCCTTCTGATAGGCTCACAGCTATTAAACCCTGCCCACACCCCACACCTGAGCAACAATTAGACCCATATCCAGCCATTTGGTGATTCAGCACGTGTAACGCCCCCCTCCCACAGGCTGGCAGTGCAGTATAAAGGTTAGGGCAGGTGTTCCTAAACTTAGTCCTGGGCCATCCCCCTGCATACATCTCGTTTTGTTCCAATAATCCTTGAAATTACTGAAGTGCAACAAGCTCTTAATCATTTTTCATTAGATAGGTTTAATGCGGGAAGCGGGATTTACAACCTTAATGGCACATTCAGACCTAACGGCTGACCTTGTCGGTCCAAACTAAAACCATTTGGGGAAATGACGAGTTCAGAGAAAATTGGAATGACATGAACTTGCATCATGTTAGAATACACGCGCACCCAGACTACCAGACACACACACTTCACAGAAATATCCAGCTATATAAATGGACTGTATGCAAACAATATGCGAGCCTCTCTGGATAAGAGCATTTACGAGATGCGTAAACGTAACGTAAAAGAGTTCAGCGCACAGCAAAAATGCCGGCGTAAATCTGACACTGCCAGTGTACATTTAACACTCTAGGGTGTATATGTGGGACCAAGGTCTCATATACGCACCCCAAGGTGTTAAATGTATGGGATTTCTGTGCGTTTCAGAAATCAGCAGCACTCGCTATTGCGCGCAAGAAAACGAAAAGCCTATTTGCACAACTGACAACCCGACAAGCCAGTAATAGTTGTTTAATAATCACGTCGCCTGCAGAGTGTGAAATTGCGAGTGCACAAATGCCGCCCCCCGATCCAAAAATAAAATAGCAGAAATAATAGATCGCGTATAATGAAGGGAAGTAGCAAACTCACTTCAGTATTTCTGTAAAACAAGGAAACCCACAGAAACGTGCACAACTTTTCAGTCTCTGATAAATGTACTTGCGCGCCCTCCCCCCCCCCACACGCACACACACACACACACACACACACACACACACACACACACACACACACACACACACACACACACACACACACACACACACACACACACACACACACACACACACACACACACACACACACACACACACACACGCCATACCTGTGGCCCCGGATGTCGGACTGGTCGCAGACTCCGCCCAGCGCGATGCGGTGGAACTCCCGGCCTAGGGTGCGGGCGATGGAGCGCCCCACGCTGGTCTTGCCCACGCCGGGCGGTCCCACGAAGCACAGGATGGGGCCCTTGAGCGCCCTCTTCAGCTGCCGCACCGCCAGGTACTCCAGGACACGCCGCTTCAGCTTCTCCATGGCGTAGTGGTCGCTGTCCAGCAGCACACGAGCCGCGCGGATGTCCAGGCAGTCTGGGGGGCAGTGGACAGGCAGGCAGACTGCGGTCAGAACCCCAGGAACCAGCGGGCCAGTGGTTCAAATCCCAAGATCCAGAAACTGAAAGGTTTACACAACTACCGGGGCTGGGGTAGGTCAATTCCAATTCAATTCACTCGTTCTGTGAAATGATTTGGCCAAACGCCCACATTCAGGCATTTAATGAGTATCAATCATTGAATTCACTGAACTGCAATGGAACTGACCCCAAGCAGCCTACAAGACACTGAATTTGTGTGTTTCACTACATGTCCCATAAGTACTGCACGGTATGCACACCATCCCTCATACGAGTGTGAACAGTGAACAATGCGCTGTTGTGTTGTACTAGTGTTCTCGTGTCTCGAATGCCGGTGTCACAAAGACAATGCAAACCAAAAGCCATTCAACTTTCCACAAGGCCACGTTCAAAGAACGCTGCCACTCGTGACGTGAGAGTCGGCGGTCTTTAGTTTGACGTGGAAAGAATCTTCCGCGGATAACTTTCAGGAGAACAGCCATAGGCAAGTTATGCCAATAGTCGCTCACAACCTCTTAATCAAGCGCAACAATGAAAGCTCAAATAATCTGAACTGGGACATCGCATTGCCATCCATGCAGTTTGTGTGCCTCTCTGTCCATTTGAAACAATGAAGCGTAAGTTACAACGGTGTGTTTGTGCTTTCTGTGTGAAAAACCTACCGCAGGGCAGTACTTGTTGGGCGCATGCTCACATGAGCATACACACAAGCACTGCAGATAAAGGTACAGATGGAAATGAGGCACAGAGGCAAGGTTTGGGGAGAGCACGGCCAACGGCTTTATCTTTCACTTTACATCGGCTCAGACGGTACGAAAAGACAAACAATCCATCCTGAGAAACCCTGACAGAGGAACACAAACAATGAGCACGTACACACACACACACTCAAGCACGCACACGCGCACGCACAAGATCTGTCAAAAGAGATATGCCCCTGATTCAAACACGAGATAAAAGAACACACACACACAGGCCGCCGCCATCGTCACAGGTACAAACACTGGAGGGGCGGGAAGGCATCTCCACACGCCCTGTAAACTTTGCTTTTGTCCTCCTCTCCACTCCACCCTTCACACCCGACCACGAACAAATGCCGGGCCCCCGTTTTTCAATTCCTCCGCCTGCCTGAATCCCCAGTTCAAGCTTTCGAAATCTTAGGATAAGCAGCAAAAAATAAATTAAAAATCCACGTTATAAAAGAAAACACAAGAGATTGAGACAATCGAAAACCCTTTCTGAGGTAAAGGTAAAAATGCAGGACTTCCTCTGTTCACTCCAGACGGGAGTCTAACTAGCTAAAAAACTAGGAAGAGTTTGACCTGCACACGCACAACGCCTCTGTCATCAGCTGTTCCCCATGGTTAGAGTCAGGTGTGTTACCCATTTAGATTGCCAGCAGTTACCGGGAGCAGCTGGACTACTACAGGAGCTGAGCTCCTGTCAACACCATTGCAGTTACATGACAGTGCGTGTGTGTGTGTGTGTGTGTGTGTGTGTTGTGAGTGTATGTGTACGCACATGGGTGGAGTGCAGTAGTGGGCCACCGCAAATCTCATGGAGGTTTCATATTAAAGTAGTAACTCCACCCTTTTCTTTCCAGGCCTGTGGTACGTTACCACATTGGTGCTGGGCCAAAAAGAAAAATGCAGTGTAGTGCTCCGCCTGGTGGCCATAGGCTGTAATGTCACTACAATTTGCAAACAAGAACAAAACTAAATAGGAGATATATAATCTCTCGATAAAATACAAATATAAAAGTGTTTTCTCCTCAGGTTTAAATGGAATGACCAATTACATCTCTATCAGGCAGGGACAGGCCTAGAAATAATTTGTGCAGGGAAATTAAAAAAACGAAAAGGCGCCCACCCCATGCATGCACGCACGCACCACCTCTTTCCCTGTTGTACCCCCCTCAGCTCCACCCCTGCTATTGCTGCAATGAGTCAGAAGAATACACCTCATGTGCAGCTTACCGGGTGTGTGTGTGTGTGTGTGTGTGTGTGTGTGTGTGTGTGTGTGTGTGTGTGTGTCGGTGTCGGTGTACGTGCATGCGTGCATGTGTGTTTGTGTGCAAACAGATACCTACCTGTTGTAGACTTGCTCCAGGGAAGTTCCACCATCAGCTCCAGGTAGTTTCGGGTGAGAGCATACTCTGGCATTGACTGAGGCATCTTCTTCAACCTGCACAAAGAGATGGACAGAATGAGGAAGATCACGAAAGAGAGCACATCACTACAGATGTTTCTACAAGGGCGGTCTGAATATGGCTCTGAAGATATACACCAACACTGCTGTAGAAGTTCCCACAGATGTGCTGCATTTGAGGCTTGCTTATCCTTGACCTTTCTGTCCAATTCGTCCAACCTCGCTCTTGTTGGAAAATGGAAAGAATTTGTTCACCTTTTTAGTTTGCCAAATATGGCTTTTTTATGAACTCCAAAATTTAGGTCAATATCCTGTGAAGTAAAATATGCTTTTTAACTTCTGACTAGTCACTTCTTACCTTGTGGCATTTGAGGTTATTTACAGAATTAAAATTGCTTAAATTACAGTCAAAATAGCATACTAAAACATGAGTAAAGTGTATTAACACTTTTGACTGGTATATGCACAAATAACAACTAAACAGTCCAGTATACTGGTGAGCCATGCGGCATTCTGGTAGTTGTAGTTGTTTGGCAGTGTATTCTTCAGGATATTAACAGATAGAGGCAAATAGTAACACTGACGTGCGTTTGTGACCTGCATCCCTGGGGATTGCGATACGGAAAGTGTCTAAAACACACGCAATATGCAAGGTCAGAAGAAATGTGCAGGGCTGTCATAAACTGACGAAAGACGTTATGGTGATGGGACAGCTTTTACAATGACGACAGGTAATTGCTAAAAAGGGAGTGAACTAGAATTTATTTATTTATTTTTTAAAGAAGGGAGAATCAGCGTGGACAGACCGGACGTCCCAACGTCAGACAGACACACGGATGGATCATCGCGGACGTGGGGACGGGGGGACGGGGGTACCGTTTGAGCTCCTTGAGGCACACGCGCAGGGCTGGTTCCGGCATGTTGACCCCTCTGACCTTCCTGTCCAGCAGGGCCATGTCGTCACCATCCTCGTCCTCACCATCCTCCTCCAGGGAGAACTGTCGCCCTGGAAACACCCCGCCCCTCCGCACTGCCAGTACCTGAGGGAAAGAGGGAACGAGGGAAAAATGTAGAAGAGGGGAAAGTACAGAAGGAATAGAATACAACTTTATTGTCCAGCCAAGGCCGGAAAATCATCTTTGGTCTCACCAGGTACAATAAAAACATCACATTACATCAATACAGCAACTCACATCACAACATAGCAATTGTACAACAATTAATACAACATACACATAGTGTACAGCATACATTCAACGCATAGGAGTGCAGATTAGTGCAGTTTGTTCATAGAATTTATTGCACTAGGAACAAAAGATCTCTTGTAGATCTTTTTTTTCCCCAGGGGTACTCTGTAGAGTCGCCCTGAGGGGAGCAACTCAAACTCAGTATGGAGGCGGTGTTTAGTGTCACCAATGATGGACAAAGCTTTCCTATGTACAGCTGTACTGTAAAGGTCATCCAATAACTTTTGTTGGCAGCCTACTATCTTTCCTGCCGTTTTGACGATCCTGGCCAGCCTGTTTTTCTTTGTTAATGTCAAATGTCCATACCAGACAGAGATATTAAAAACACAAGAATACTCTCCATCAGGCTGACATGCACTTTTTCCAAGATGTTATGACTGACCCCAAACCCCTTCAATTTCCTAATTAAAAACCGTCTCTGACAGGCTTTCTTACATATGGAATCAACATTTGTCCGTGAAACTCAATTTGTCATCCATGTATGTTCCTAGATACTTAAAAACAGTTGACAATTTCCACAGATTGGTTACAAAGTGTAAGCAATGGGGGTGGGCCTGCATGGTTTAAAATAAGCTCCTTCGTTTTTTCAGCATTGATTAGCAGGAAGCTGGATTTACACCAGTGTTCCAACTCGGAAACCTGGGCAAAGTAATCAGAGACAACATCATTCTTATAAAAAAGACCAATTAAAGCCATGTCATCAGTGTATTTAAATAGCTTAAAATTGCTGTCCTGCAGTGTCATCTCGTTGGTGTACACAGAAAATAATAACGGTGATAAAACGCAACCCTGAGGTGCCCCTGTGTTTAGAACAACCTCATCAGAAAGTGCTCCTTTTTGGGCGGTCAGTTAAAAAGTTGGCTGCATTTCCTTTCCTTGCAACTTTTCCTTGACCTCGCCAGAAAACGTCATGGGGGTCAAGGAAAAGTTGGAAGGAGAGATTTACAAGGAATCTAGCGTCTACTGTAGAATTCGAACCTCCTTCTCTACCTTGCGTCATGCGGCGACGTCCAGTCGTGTTGACGTGACTGTTCAACATAGCGAACTACAACTTCACGAAAAATTACGACAAAAGGCGCATCATTGCCGTCTGCATTTCACTTGAACTGTTCGTTTTATCTCTGCGAAATTTTGCCTCTAAATAAATTTGGTGTATTGTCTGATTGTGTCATTGTTTGTTTACTTTCTATTATAAGCCACTACTAACCAACAATACTAGCTATTCACATTTACATTTCTTGCATTTCTCAGATGTTCGCCTTGTTGTTTGAATTCGGTAAATCGGTAGGTTCCGGAAAACTCCGATGCTTATGTAAACATTGGCGGCATTGCATTGTGGGGCGCGAATACTACCTTCCTTCTGAAAAGGATAGTGCAGAGCATCCTTTGTGAAGGGACGGATAAAAGGAATCGTGAAGCTCCTTTCCTTCTCAATATAAGAAATTCGAACAGTCCTTAGCATGGCTGCCTGGGAAATATTTCCGGTTCACGCAATCTAAAGGATCCTTCCTTGCTCAAAACTGACTACTCGAATGTAGCCCCTGACCCAGTGCACAAGGCCCCCATTCACCCCTAAGTCCAGAAGCCGTTGCAGGAGTACATGTATCTGCATCGTATTAAAAAGCTGAGCTAAAAATAGAATCCGTACATATGCCTTCGTCTTCTGTAGATGACTGGCAACCATGTTGACCACGGTGAGAGTAGAGTCCTCAGTCCCCCTATGTGTCTTGTAAGCAAACTGTAACGGGTCCAGTTGTTCTGCTATGGATGAGGTAAGATGTTTGCCGACAACCCTCCCCGTGTACTTAGCCAGTACGAGTCCCTCCTCGAGTCCCCTAGATATTCTACCTACTCCTATGCTTAAGGAAGTTTTTAGCTCTGTTGGCCCCAGCTTAGTTACTATTATAAACAAGTCCCTAGTCTCTGGCTCTGTCCCATCCTACTTTAAGGAGGCGGTCGTGGAGCCCCTCCTTAAAAAGCCCAACTTGGACCCCTCCCTACCAAAAAATTACAGACCCATCTCTAAGCTGCCCTTTGTCTCGAAGGTGTTAGAGAAAGCTGTGGCTAACCAGCTCACCACCTACCTGACAAACCATAACATCTCAGACAGATTCCAATCTGGTTTTCGCAAAAAACATTCCACTGAAACTGCCCTCCTCAGAGCCTCAAATGACATCATGATGTCCTCTGACTCCGGCGAATGTTCTGTCCTGGTGCTGTTAGATCTCAGCGCAGCCTTCGACATGGTTGATCACGGCATCCTGTTAGATAGGCTCAGGGAGTGGGTGGGCATCTCTGGGAGCGCTCTAAATTGGTTTGCCTCCTATCTTAAGGAGAGAAGCTTCTCTGTGGCTGTTGGTCCCTTTAAATCTGACCCCACACCCCTTTCGTGTGGCGTGCCACAGGGATCCGTGCTAGCGCCAATCCTTTTCGCCCTATACATGCTCCCCCTAGGCCTCCTCATCAGTAATTTCAAGGGTATCTCTTATCACTGCTATGCGGATGATATCCAATTGTATTTCTCCTTCAAGCCTGATAAAATGGAGAAACTCAATATTTTACAGGAGTGTCTGTCCGCCATTGAGAGTTGGATGGGGAGTAATTTCCTCCAACTCAATGCGGCAAAAACTGAAGTGCTGATTGTAGCTGCTGACAACATTGCTGACAACATTGCCGCTAGAGTAGCCACCCACATGGGGCCCCTTAAGGGAAACGTACACCCTTTCCTAAGAAACCTGGGGGTTATTTTCGATCAGTCTATGCATTTGGACAAGCATGTCAAATCCCTTACCCGTACCTGTTTCTTTCACCTCAGAAATATTGCAAAACTCCGGTCTATTGTATCGCATGTTGAATTAGAAATGTCTGTACATGCATTTATTTCTTCCAGACTTGATTACTGTAACTCCCCGTTTACTTGCCTCAACAAATCATCTGTGGACCAACTTCAGTTGGTCCAAAACGCCGCTGCTAGGCTGCTCACCAGGTCTAAGAAATCATGCCACATCACTCCCGTCCCATAGGGGTGGCATTTGGCCACCCCTAGCCAACCACTGTTTTTCTGTATTTGATGTTTGTTTCTTGTGGTTTTTCCTGTCTTTTATGGATGCTTTTTATTTTTATCGATGTTCTGATTTTATTATTGTTGTAAAGCATTCTGTGCACTCGTGCTGGGAAGGGTGCTATATAAATAAAATTTTACTTACTTACGAGGGCACAGTATAGGTGTACAGTAAAAACTGGAATAGCCTAGTTAAAACAGCCCTTAAGCTGGATGGAACACGCCTTCAGAACACGTCTACGTAGACCATCAGGTCCGGGTGCTTTGTGGGGCTTAATCTGTGAGAGGCAGGTGCCAACCTCCTCCTGTGACAGCTGAATTGTGGGGTTTCTGGGTACATTGGCACAGATGTACCCAGAAACCCACACCTATCTTTGAAATCTGTGGTGTCAAATCTTCCATAAAACCAGTTAAGATCATTCAAAAAGGATGGGCTGTCCAGGAAACCGTCATCTTGTCTTTTGGGCATTCTACCCATCATTGTGTTAAGCCCCTCCCATGCTTGTCTGGGGTTCCCTGTACAAAAGTGATTTTCTACCTTATTCTTAAAATCCATTTTGGCTCTCTGTATCTTGGTCCTGAGCTCCTTTCTTTTGTCTTTGACACCTTCAGTATCACCCCTGAGGAATGCCACCTTTTTGTCATTAAGGCAGCTTTTCAAGTCTTTTGACAGCCAGGGCTTGTTATTGGGAAATACTTTGACTTCCTTGGTGTTGGGTACAGATTCCTCACAGAACTGTATGTAGGAAGTGATGCAGTCTATCAGTTCATGGGGGTCTCTGCAGGAGTCAAAGAACATCAAAACAAAACAGCTCCTTGGCTTATCCTTGCTTTCTCTGTCCCAGACTTCGATTGTCTTTATGATGGGGTTTTCCCTCTTCACGCGTTGTCTGTACTTCGGCAGTAAGCGGATGACATTATGGTCTGATTTACCAATGTGAGGTCTGCATATTACCTTATATGCATCCTCAATGTTGCCATAACATAAGTCTAGAATGCGTGACGAGCGAGTTGGGCAGTCAACATTATTGCTGTAAAGTCGGGAGATGTACTGCTAAGGAGAGTGTGTTAAAATCACCCAGAATAAACACTGGTTGATCAGCTGATCGTGCGAGCGCGCTGTTCAAGCTGTCTGATATGCGCTCAGCTGCTTCCTTATTATTGAGACCCGGAACATACACCAAAATAAGCTGCCCAAATTCCCGGGGCAAATAAAAGGGTCTAAATGATACCACCAGGATCTCATCGTCTCTTGTGCATGTCTGTTCAAAGACAGCGAAATGTGATGCCCACTTTTTGTCAAGCAGAATGCAAAGCCCCCTGCCAATGGTTTTTCATGATTATACCTTATCTCGGTCTACTCTGATTGTAGTATATCCATCAACGTCGACCTCACAGTCCTGGTTTAACCATGTCTCGGTAAAACACGTAAGATTACTGCGTTTAAAATCCTCCTCGTATTTGACGCGTATTACCTCATCCAGCTTGTTGTTTAGGGATCTTACGTTCGATAAAGTGATTACCGGGAGAGGGTGACGGCCTCCCCGCCTCCTTAGCCGTTTTCTAATTCCTCCTCTGGAGTCTCGCTTCTTTACTTTGTGTTTCTTCCCTCTCCTCGGAAGGCAACTGCAGGGTAAGGCGATCGCAGTGTCCAAACTGTTTGCATTATTCCTACAGGAGAGCAAAAGCTCCCAGGAGTAGGTAATAGTGGGGGGCTGGGTAGTCCAAACTTCGGCGTTGTCAGTGTTGTCGGCATTACCTCCAGGTATAGTTAATAAAACTGCCAGAGCGACTCAAGCAGCGGAGAGGTTCATGGCGGTTAAGAATAAAACAATAAAACAATATGATAGTGGAACAAACTATAAAACAAACAGTAAAACACGCTAAAAACACGCTAAAAAAAAAACAATAAAACAAGGAGCGGTGAGACACAGGGTCAGCCGCAGAGCCGCGTGAGAGTAAACTCTGCGAAGGAAGAGGGAGAAGAGAAAGGGATTGAGAGAGGGAGAAGAGAAAGGGACTGAGGGAGGGAGAAGAGAAAGGGATTGAGAGAGGGAGGGAATGAAGAGTGGACGAGTACAGAGAGGAGCAGAGAAAGAAAGTGAGAAATATATTTTTGATAAGCGTTCCGCGTGGGGTCATTTGTCCTCTGAATTTGACCCACCCTAACTACTTAGGAGCAATGGGCAGCCACATTGCAGCACCCGGGGACCAACACCAGTTCTGAGGCCAGTCCCTTGGTCAAGGACAATGGCAGGAGTATACCTAACCTGACATACATGTATTTTGTGAGGGAGGAAACCGGAGTAGAACACGCAAACTCCACGCAGAGAGGATCCGGACCGGGACTCGAACCAGGAGGCAACAGTGCTAACCACCACATCCCCGAGCAGTGGTTAGCGCTGTGCCGAGATGTGAAAGGACAAAGCAGGAGTGAATTCAATTCCGTTTACATTTCCCCACATCTGAATGGGCAGTTCACTCAAAACGGTTTCCAACACAGAGATAGATGGGGTCAGAGGTCACAGGGAGAGACGTACCTTCTTATCATCGTCCGGCCTGGGTTTCCTGGTTTTCTGGAGCAGTTTGAGGCCTTCGATCTGCCTTGTCAACAGCGGCAGAGTCTTCTTGAAGCGTTCTTCTAGGCCCACAGCATCCAAAACCTAGGAAAAAATATATATACCTGTAACTCACTCACTCCATACATCTAACACAAATACACAATCATGTGCACAATCACTCGCACACAAGCACATTCACGCACACAATCACACACACACACACACACACACACACACACACACACACACACACACACACACACACACACACACACACACACACACACACACACACACACACACACACACACACAATTCAATATGCCAACATTCCTGTAACAGGAACACACAATCACACCCACAATTACTCACTCACTCCCTCTCTCACTCACACACACCTTCACAATCACTCACACACACACACACACACACACACACACACACACACACAAATACAACATGCCAACATACCTGTAACACAAACAGACAATCACACGCACAAATACTCATTCTCACACACACAATATGTAAGGAAATAAACTGACTGACTAAATTTGATCAGTTTTATTAAATCAGTCTCTTCTGCCCACTTACTTGGGATCAAAAATACTGACACACACACATGGTAGTGCGCAGTACTGTAGTACCTGAAGTTTCTCCTGGTTGGACGTGCGGATCATGGCAGCCAGGACATCTGGGAGAGTCTCTCTGGGGAGACTGTCCAGTAGCCGGCGTAACTTAGCAACAACAGGGACAGACATGTCCAACATACTCAGCAGCTGACGAAGAGAGAGACAGAGGAAGGAAGAGGGAGATGCGGTATGTCACAGAGCGATTCAGACTGAATGGATATTGGGCTATACTGCACTGTCACACAGTAAGAGTGATGTACCGGTGACAAACACAATCACCCACAGGGTGTACACACACTGCGCACGCGTAAAGGGGTCGGTCTGCAGTGGGTTTGAAGCTACAGTTTAGGGCCCTTCAGCTAAGCTAGGTAATGAATCAAACTCCAATAGCTTCTACAGGGGGTGACCTCATATCCCGAACGTTCACTTGATAACTCACGACTGAACTCCGCCACGCAAACACGCACGCACCTGCACTGCCACCTGGTAGAACCTCTGCGACAGCTCCCCAAGCTCCCCGTCTGCTCCGGCTGCGTCGGCCGCGTCTGCGCTGGCGTACTGCTCCAGTTTGTCCAGCTGCTCGACCTCGCCCACGGGGAAGGGCCGCTCCTTCCGCAGCTGCGCCACGCGGAAGCGGCACAGCCCCGTGATCAGCAGCGTGTAGTGAGGTTTCGGCCAGTTACTGCCGACAACCTGCACCGCTAGCCCTGCCGTTCCGATCCTAACAAGAGAGACAGAGGATTAAAACAAAGACTGTGCCACAATATAGCTATACAGCCGATTTATATGAGGTTTAAATTATATATTATAATTGTATTATTATATTCTGCTCTGTGTGGGTAGGCCACGCTCACATTTCTATGGCTTTCCAACATATTATATCTGTTACCGGGCCTGGACATGCAGTATGTCGGTTAATTGTGATTTGATCTCATATAAACAGATCTTTTCAAGGCACAACCTAAAATAAACCAACGCAACCTGCTCCTCCAAACCTGTCACACCAGAATTGAGGACAAAGACAGTATTAAAACAAACCAAAACATCCTCAACACAACCTGCATTGCCAAACCCGATGTGCCACACATTAGGATAGTATTCATCTGCATGAAAAAAAACAAACATCTGTATGAACACTTGCCATGTGAACTGAAATTCTGGGAACAGTGCGTGCTGCCACAAGGCAACAACTCAAAGTAAACACACTAACTATATGCAAGCTAAACTTTAACCACACATTGCTTTTGATCGTGAAGCACTTTGGATTGCAATATAGTGTATGAAAATGTTCTATACAAGTAAATGTATTATTATTATTAGGGGTCCAAGCAGCGAAGCTGATTGGCCAAATGATGGTGCTATAATAAACATTTTCAAAAGATTGTTACTCCTGCCCCGTTTGTCGTAGACATGTAACCAATGTCAATAGATGTGTCTTCGCTTGGCCTGAAAATAACTCCATAGAAACCACAATGTGCATCATATTGGATTTTCCACCATTTTAAATTTTTTGAAAAACCTTTAAAAGACATCTCCTCCTAGACTGTTTGACATATCAACATGGAACTTTCACCAATTTGTTATTTGGAATGTCCTCTAAAACATTGGAAAGAAAGTTGATAGTCCAAAAAAACATGGCCACAGTGAGTCAATAAAAGTCAATGTGGGCGTGGCTTATCACAAAAATGCTCATAACTTCCAAGGGGTTTAACATAAATTAATTACATTTGGTAGTTATATTGGCACTTACATCAAGGCTAACAAAAAGGCTAACTATAACTTTCATTTGAATATCCAATATGTAAACAATAATAACACCTGCCCCTTGTGGGGCAGGAGTACAACAATGTAAAACATAACTGCCTAGAAGTCATATTGAATTTTCCACAATATTGAATTTTTTGAAAACCTTTAGTAGAAATTTCCTCCTAGACCGTTTGACATATCCATATGGAACTTTCAATGATTTATTCATTGCAAGGTCCTCTAAAATGTTACTAAAAAGACAGCTGATACTCCAAAAATCTTGGTCGTAGTAAGCCAATAAAAATCATTGTGGGCGTGGCTTATCACAAAATAGCTAATAACTCCCAAATGGTTTGATGTAAATTGATTAAATTTGCTAGCTATATTGACACTCAGATAAGAGACTCAACCTAAAGTATTGGCTCAATTCAAACTCATGGTGGTGCTATAGAATATATTTTTATTTATTTATTCAAATTCAAAAAAATAAACGCACTAAAAATTACTGCTGTCTTTTGTTGGTATTTGACACTTGCTTCACCTCCTCATCTGGAACATATGTGTGAACCTCATAGGTCATCGCCAACTTGAATTAGACGCCATTTTGGAAATTATATTCACCATTTTCCTCTTTCCTCAGTTTTGACCACAGAACTGTTCTGTGGTTTTGACCTAACCACATAGACCCCTCTGAAACTTCGATTAGTAGGGAGTGGCTCCAAATGTCCACTGAGCAATTCCGGCAATGATTGGCCACTTTGTGGCGCTATAGCAATGAACTGAGTGAATTGTCAATATTGAAATATGCATGCGCTTTGGACTATGGAAGACTGAACATTAATAAGTGTCCGTACAGCAAAAGGGACACTTCAAATATGGACTCTGGCATACAGGTTAAAGTCCGCCTCGCCCCAACGATCTTTCCAGAAAGCAAATGGAAATTTCAGCAATGCGTACTAATTACGATGCGATACACAGCTTGCATTCCAATGTGCGGTCAGAGGGTTTTTACATGATCTGAGCTGTCAAATGAATAATCAAGTGATTCAGTACGATTAGCTCTCTAGCTAGAACGCTAACCAAATTAGCATCCTCTCGCTAAAATCGAGCAAGCTAAGCAAGAAGCTAACATAGGTCCACAATATTCATTTGAAGTAGCTAACTTAGCTGATGTTATTTGTTTTGTGACGCATTTTACTCAAGAGCCAGCAAATTACTTAGCTAACTTAGCAAATTAATACCATTATTCTAATGTAACGTTACACTGGTTAATGAACTTGATTGCTGGGTATCATTACCAAAAATGACAGCGACATAATGCTTTATGGGTGTAGGTTTACAGGACAATACTTATGTTGCTAACGACCTGTGCAAGGTTGGGAGATCCTCGGTGTCATGCTCGGGGTCTCGAGTGTTGGGGATCACCCCGATGATGGTGCTTTTCAGCGAGGTCCCCTTTAGAAGCCTGCTCTTAACCAACTGCATGTTCCTCGCCGTGTCCACGCTAATTCGCATCGTGGAGCCTGGTAAAAGCACCCCTTCGTGGGTTAAAAGTAGAGGCAGTCGGCTCGGGATTCGAATTCCACTGTTGGATGTCATGATCGACGTTTTAAAGTGAATTTTCCACAAGTTTCGTAAACGATGAAGTCTGTGCCTGTTTCATTTCAGGGAAGCAGCTGAGTCGCAAAATAAGTGGAAAGTACGGATCCCTGTTAGGAACAAACGCCAATTTCTGCGCACTCCACCAAATGCCCCCTCGTGGCTAAATGTATAATACCTCGGTTCTCACCAACAACAGTAAATTACACGATAAAATAGAGTTGATGAAAGTGCAAGTGAATTGATAAATTGGTATTATTATTAAAAAAACTTAGTGGATCAAAGTGATTTCGTAAAAATATGCATGATTTGAATAAAATAGGCTTGATTTGATAAAGGCAAGCCCTCCTTTTTATTGTCCATCCCCAGTGCTCTGCCCGTTTATCGTTTCATGTGCGCAGTAACCATTAGCTTAGCGTGTGTATTTTTGCTATTTTGATTCTGTACTCTAGCACTTTGAGTTTGAAAGAATACAATTTGGTTGAAGTGCAGACTGTCAGCTTTAATTTGAGGGTATTTTCATCCATATCGGATGACCCCCCCCCCCCCATTATCGGGCATCAAAAAAATATTGGAGTCTGGACAGTTTAACATAATGTAGAATAAAATAATCATTTTTAATATTTGGTCGCATATCCTTTGCACTTCCTGATGTCTGTGACCCAAAAATATCGAAAGACTCTTGATTACCTATTTTGTGGTACTCCTACAAGCAATACTATAACCTCTCTGCATTTGAATGGATCTCTATGGGAATTGGGGGGTGGGACTAGATTTTGCTGCCTCTAAGTCATCAAGGGTCTGACGTATCAAACAAACTTTAAACCATCACTCTGCTGCCAGATATGCAGTAGATATGGATGGGTCACTTTAAGGGTTGTTTCTCCTGACAAATTTTCCTATTGAACTCTATGGAAAAATAAGTCAAGAGAAGAAACCCTTCAATTTAGGCAGTTTAACTTATAACTAAATAACCACAAATGGCAAAAGGTTAGAAGTGAATAGTCAGAAATTAAAGAGTCTTTTACTTCACAGGATAGTGACCTACATTTTGGAGTTCATAAAAAAGCTATATTTGGAAAGATAAACAGGTTAATAAATTATTTCCATATTCCAACAAGAGAAGTAAAATCAAGCTTGTTTGGGACAAACTGGACATAAAGGTCAAGGCAAAGCAACACACAAGTGCAGCATGTCTGAGGAACCTTCTGCAGAAGTGTTGATGTAGAAAAAAAATGGCACAGATATGCTGAGCAGTTAAGCAGTTAGCTATTCTAATTAATCTAAAATTTAAATAATTTTTCTTTTGTAAAAAAAAAAAAAAAAAGGTCATTTATTTTTTTACTTCTGCTTGCTTGAAAATTGTGCGTGTACTAAAACTTTTAACCGGTAGTGTATGTATGTAAGTAATACTGCTTGTAATATGCGGTTGGTCTGGCTGGATATACAAACCCCAATTCCAAAAAAGTTGGGCCAGTATGTAAAATGCACATAAAAGCAGAAAGCAGTGATTTGTAAATTCTCTTTTACATATTGTATTTAATTGAAAAGAGTACAAAGAAAAGAATCAGCCCAATTAACAGACAAAAGTAAGACCAAAGGCAGGGTTATCTTGGTATTTATTTCAATCATTTCCTCACAAGGACAGTCTGCACATGGGCAACATTCTCAAATAAATAGTTACACAAAAATATCCACATAAAAAAGTAAACTATATTTGTTATTTAGATCTGGTCATGATCAATATATATACGTATATATTTCCATACTTGGTTATTGGGCTTTCTCAAGCTCATCTTTGCTGTAAATAAAAGTTACTCAACAAATGCCCAAGGCCAATATCACGAGTTGCGGAAATTTGCCAACTAAGCCAGCAAGTCGGCTAAACATCTGCATGCAATTTTACAGAGACACAGCACTAAGGAAAAAAAAAAAAGACAGTTCACCACCATCCAATAGCTTAGCCTAAGCTACAAACAGCCAATGTGTAGGGATGACCACTTTTCCGCCCAATGGCGAAACAGAAAGTGGGGTGAAGAATGGCACGGTTACGCTGACCTCGGCTGTTTTCGGGAATGGAATTTACATGGGAAAAATCCTATATATATATACAGTATATATAATTTTCAATATTATTTTATATAATATCTGACTCAAATATAAAAGCCTACGGACATTAGAGAAGGTAATGGTGGCGGAGTGTGAAGTGTTGGCCTCCAGCGTAGTTTAGGCACTGCACCTTTGTTGCTGTATTCTAAATAAATTAGAGGACAGGACGATATACCAAGGACTGGAAGCGCTCTAACAACGCGAACACTATATTAGCACTACGACAGTATAGTATACCCACAAAGACACAGGGAAGGGACTACAAAAGGCAAGCTATCAGAGATTCTGTGTGAGATGCCGTATAGCAATTATTAACCTTTAACAAGATTAGGAGCAATACCAAGTTGAGACATCATTACATTACATTACATTACATTCATTTGACAATTAATGTATCCTGAAATATAAAGTTCAGATTGGTAGTTACACAATACAAATGTTACATACGTATCATGCAGATGAAAGTATAAAATACAACTGAATCACATCTGAGTTACAAAGTACAAAAGATCTGGACAGAGTAACATACCAATGGGCTATACTCAGTGTCGCAGGAGCTTGTGATGACGAGACTCCTCAAACAATGCCAGTGCCCCCAGATACTGTATACCCGAAACATCAAACAAAAACAAAACAGATCAAAGGAGAATCCGGACTGAATCACAGTTTTTTTCTGCCTTATCTGTGAAATGTCTTATCACACCTTTACCCCATTGATATAAAGGGACATTAACACTGAATAATGAAGATTGATTTGCATCTCAGGCCAATCAGGGCCTTGTCGAGGATCCTGATATCTCTATTAAATGCTTACTATACCACAAAACCAATGGTACCAAACTGTTCCTCGTGAACTGAGCTTTCCAAAAAACACCAAACATGCTGTACAAAAGGATATTACAGTTGATCAGGAACACTGTAATCAGGACGAAATGGTCAGACACAGCCATGGGACCATTACATTACATTACATTACAGGCATTTAGCAGACGCTCTTATCCAGAGCGACTTACACAACTTCTTATTACATTTATCCATTCATACAGCTGGATATATACTGAAGCAATTCAGGTTAAGTACGTTGCTCAAGGGTACAACGGCAGTGTCCTACCTGGGAATCGAACCTGCAACCTTTCAGTTACAAGGCCAGTTCCTTAACCATTATACTACATTGCCGACCACTCTAAACGTCTTCGCTACCCTAAGGTAGAAGGAGCTGAGCTGTGAATTGGGCTGTGGAATGTCCTTTTATAGCTTCCTGACGGCTTTCTCAGTGTGTGCCCAGGGCGTGGGTTGCACGTGCGGGGTGGCTGAGAAGCCTATTTTGTAAAAGCACTACAAAAGCCCTCTTGAAGTTGTTGATATGCAGCAGCACAGACGTGATCATGTTTACATTTATGTACACACTCCGCGGCGCTTAGCATGAAAGACTACGGACTGAAACATGCTGGAACCGCACGAGCTACAAAAGCCTTGGCCGCCTGCAGACGACATCTCACAGGATCAGAGTGTGTTCTGCTCTCCGCAGGACTCTCCTCCATACAGGAGAGCCAGATGTTACATCACAGACCCAAGCAGCTGCAGAGACGGAACACTGCGAGTGTGCGTCCTAAACCAATCAGGAGTCCCTTTCTTGGTGGGCGTGGCATTGTTGGGAACGGACGTGTGGACGGACAAGGGGTGGGGCCCATGCAGTGTTTTTTTTTTGTTTTTTTTGGAGGCCGTCTCCAGGACAGCAAACAGAAGCAGAGCGTTGAAGTGTAGCGTTCAGCACAGAGCGTGCCCCTGCCTGCCTGGAGATTGCTGGGCGTCGCAGAACCATGGGCTCAGTCCTGCCTGACTTCCCCTTGAAGAGAGAGAGAGAGAGGGAGAGGCTTCTTCAGGCCTGTTTGGATGGCCTCTTTTTCCCTCTCTTCCAGTGAAGAACATCACAAACTGGTGGGAAACAGAAACAGCAGCAATTAGTTACTGTCCCTCAGTGTGCTTTCACTGGTCACAATCTACGATCCTCTCTCTGATTGGTTACAGGCAATACTGACCTCTCTCCCATTGGTCATAGAGAATATTTGTACTCTCTCTCTCAGTGGTCATAATCAACACTGGTTTTGAAAAGAACAGCACTCACTGTTGACATTGTTGAGTTTTTTTGTTTTTTTTTGCTTTTTATAGGTTGTGTAGTTTCATGGGTGTGTTTCAATTTAAATAGTTCCCTTAGTGTACAACAATGTGAATACAATAGGTCTTTTGTCTTAACAAAAAGAAGAACAAGCAATTAACGACAGTCAAATGCAAACAACTGACTTGGCATCAATCACTTCAACAGTTTATTTGTATATATGTCAAACGTTTATGTTAAAACATTTATATTAGCATATAAATCTTGAGAGAAGTGTTAAAATGTTGTTAACAATAACAACATTGACAAATAGAGAATTAATACTTCTTCAAAGGTACAGTTTCAAATATGTGACCTATCTTTCCTCAATATCAAACCAAACTGAATTACTCACATAAGGCAAAGGGGGAAACTGTATAGAAATACACAGATAATTCAATGTACTGCTATTATTAGGACCACTGTTTAATGTGTGCCAGTACAGATGAACAATGGATTAATTCAACAGACCTTTAGATGACTACTCTTACAAAGAAAAAAACACATGTGCCTCTGGGTCTGGGCTCAAATAGTCTCAGGCTTCATATATTGTACATTCTGCTATGGCAGTTGTTTAATAATGTTTTACTGCACAATCTTGACTCTAAATCAATGGCAAGTACAGCTAAGTCAAAATAATTTCCCATAGACTTAAATTAACGTAAAAATAGCCATGATAGTTAGTTACTGGAAAGGTATTGAGCTCTGTTTTAATAGGTGCAAAACATTTTTAAAATTATTTTCACTACTTCTTGTCGAACGTTAATATTGGAAATAAAACTGTGAATCATTATCTGTACCACTCCGGATTAAAAAAAAGGTAATGTATAAATTTATGACAAACCTCCACTTGAGGGATTACTATTATCAGAGATAATTCTTTATTATTATAAATAATTTGTATTATTATGAATTCACAAGATCTGGTGAAATCATGCCTTGGACACCATGGACATACCTTGACATTGTAAAAACCAGTCTTCATATTAAAATTAACTTTTAAATTTGTTAGACCTGAACTGACAGACATTCAGGTAATTTCATGCAGAAAACATTCCTGATGATTCTGGAAATATCCATGATACATCACGAATCGAAACCGTATTGTACATTATCCAGTGAAGTTAGTTTGTTAATCTAATCTTTAAATAAGAGTCCAACTCATAACCACCATGTCTTGTGTAAAAATAAACTTAGCAAAAAAGAGGCTCTATTAGCACTTTATTATCAGCCAAAATACAGCACAGTCATCACAAACACTTGACAGCCACTTTTCAGACACCACTCCTCCACTCCACTTGGCTCAGTATGTTCTCCAGTTTCTATGTTTCTCTGCCATTACGTGAGCTTCTATCTATCTTATCAAAGCCAGAGAATGAGCTGTTAAAAAACTGTACTTGGGTGATAGTGAAGGCAAAGTTTTCTCACAGACTTGCGGTATATGGTCTAAATCTGTGGTTCTACATCAGAAAAACAAATTCAATTTTAACCTAACATGAAACTTCTCATATACAGTGAGCACCATAATTCATTGGACAGTGACAATTCTTTTGTTATTTTGGTTCTGTACTCTAGCACTTTGAGTTTGAAAGGATACAATGTGGCTGAAGTGCAGACTGTCAGCTGGATAACTTGAAGGGTTTCTTCTCCTGAATTATTAGTTCAATAGGAAAATCTGTCAGGAGAAACAACCCTTAAAGTGATCCATCCATATCTACTGAATATCTGGCAGCAGAGTGATGGTTTGAGGCTTGTTTGATACCTCAGACCCTTGATGACTTAGAGCCATTTCGCCAACCATGTATTCCATACTGTTCCAGCATAATTTACAGCTAAATCTAGTCCCACCCCCCAATTCCCATAGAGATCCATTCAAATGCAGAGAAGTTATAGTATTGCTTGTAAGAGTACCAGAAAATAAGATATCAAGTGTCTTTTGATATTTTTGGGTCACAGACATCAGGAAGTCATGGCATGCAAAGGATATGCGACCAAATATTACAAATGATTACTTTATTCTACATTACGTTAAACTGTCCAATATTTTTTGATGCCCGAAAACGGGGGACTATGTATAATTTCTAAATGGTTCATCCGATATTGATGAAAATACCCTCAAATTAAAGCTGACAGTCTCTACTTCAACCACATTGTATCCTTTCAAACTCAAAGTGCTAGAGTACAGAACCAAAATAACAAAAAATGTGTCACTGTCCAATGAATTATGGTGCTCACTGTATACTAGAACACTAGATTTTGTTCAATAATCAAACTTTTTTGAGTCTCAGAAAAATAAAAAATCTTAAATATATAATTAAGGGTTTGAATTTGTAATCTCGTTGCCTAGGAGTGCCATTTGGAAATATTACTGGTTCTCTGTCAAGAGGCAAAATAATAAGCAAATAATCTCTGCAAATTATGCAAGCAGTTGATTTACCGAGTAATTTTATTAAAACTGAGCAATAATGAGCGTCGCGAACAAGTGCGCAGAGCAAGTTCTGTCAAATAACTCATGCTGTGCCCGACCATTGGTCGGCCTCAGCAAACGCATGTTCTCATACTCAACCAATCACGTGCACACATCACTAATGGAGCGGCCCTTTTAAAAGCGAGACTCAGATCTCTCCCATACTGCTTTGGCTGCGCTGCTCTTGTTTCGCTGCTTCTTGTTCTAAAAAATATTTTGCTGCTCACCCTCCACCACCCCAGCCTCCACCTGTTGTTTGGATCTGATTATATGTACTTGGGGGGGTTTGGTGTATATCTCCTGTTTAGTAGGGGAGATGTGTCGTGCTCCCTGTTCGATAGGTAGCGCACGCTGGTGTGTGCACTAGAAGTACATAGAGCAGATCCATTCAGCGACAAACCGAAATATTATATATTCATTCATATATTAAATACGTGAGTTATCTTGACAGAAATAATTATACATTTAGGCGGCGTTTTAACATAAAATTTTTTTGAAGGTAGAACATTCAATATCTATTAACAGATATTAGTTCAAAGTAAATTTTTGGAAAAAGTGAGAGCCTTAATACATACTCGTTCAGAGTATTATCTCTGAGGAGACAGGGTTACACAGTCCATAGGGCAGCTGACTCTCAACCAATAATGGCTCCTCATTCAATTCCCAGCCATGGCACTTCCTGTACTGTGATCCCACCACCACTACTGTACGGCCCATAAAATGTCCTCAGTGAATAAGATAAACACAAGGAATTTGTCTGCAGACAGTCTGATCGGCGATTGCCTGAGTGCGGGAGACACGCCCCACACAGAAGGAGGGGACACCTGAGTAACAAAACACATTCCTACTCCCAAACCAGTTTCATGAGTTTTTCCTTTAAATAACAGAAAGCCTGGAGCCCTCTCAATTTCAAGAGGTTAATATCCAATTCTGTGTACAGAGATAAGGATAATGTTACTGATGGGTCACGTCTTGTGCAAAACTAAGAAATTTAAACATGCTGCTGGTCTGAG
>CM056378.1:125989742-126109860 GCA_029718625.1 Synaphobranchus kaupii
AGTGCCACCAGAATCAACCACAAAAAATCTGAGATAAAAGATAAAAAAAGGTTCTATATTTTCTTACATTTTATATAGCTACCCCAAAATGACCCCACACAACACCTTTGTATACAAGGTTAGGACAAGGCTTTTGAAAACATAGCATTATGTTTATTGCTTGTTTACGGCTTAATTCCAACAAATTAGGAAAAGTCATGTAGTGTCAAGATGAAAAAATAAGTCAACTGTTTTTTAAGAGACGTCAAACACTGAATCGGGTCAAATTAACCCCAAATATAATATGAGGGTTAAACGTGTTAGCTATAAAGGCTGAATCAGATCAAAAAGTCAGGAGCCAACAGGATGGTTTTTCAGATAGTTTCAGGAGAAATTATCTTCAGTGTGAGCTGCCAAGTGTTAGAACTTCTGCTGACGGATGCTCTAGTCTCATAGATTCAACATGTGACATCCGTTCAACCAGTTTTCTCACGGAAACTCGTCGCTCTACTGTTGCAACTTTCATCTGAATTGGGCTTTAAGGATCAGCTGCATCCCTCATCTGGCATAAAATGTTGGGCACCCTGCAGGAGTGTACATTACACCCACAAATCTGTTGCTGCTTCCCTCATATACACCTACCAGATGTCCCTCATTGTCTCCCAGCAGTTTACACTTCAAGCAGCGTTGCAAAGAGGTTCTTGTAAGAGTTCTTGTAAATTTCAACGTTTTTTGTGGAAAACTTTGGATTTAGAGGGCTATTCTTTAAACAATTCTTTAAACCCTAATCGCTGGATCTTTGTAATTTAATACATGCGTCTAAAGACACAATAGATTGTTTTTCTCACAGGGTTCCATGAACAAACAGGTGCTTTGTTCTGAGTTCTCATATTAGCCATTAGGTACCCTGTAGCAGTGACAGAACATCAATTGCACAGATAATGCTTTCAGTACATGCGGCTCAATGAGAGAACAAAAGCATCCAGCTATCTACCTGCGACTGCTATTCAACTTCGGAACGAGTGCTTTCGCAGACTAGTGATGTGGTGATAACGTGTAAAATAATCTAAATATGATATTGAAATTATATTTACCAACAGCCTAAGGACTTCAGCTGTTCCATGTCATGCGCATTATAGAGAATGGCTAGTCTGTGCACAGTTTCATGTTTGTAGTTTCTAATCAGGGCAAGTTTCATAGTGGACATAGAAGGCATATTAAAGCTTAAAGTATTAATATATTTGTATGCATGCATTGTTTCAAAGACTACACACTTAGCTATTACAGCACATGTTGAGAGTACCGTTTGACAATTGTATACACAGAAGAATAATGTTGCTGGCTCAACAGGGTTATTATATCCACATAAATGTACAATGACTGATTTCATTTTGGTTTACAAGTTACATAAGATTTTATCTAATAGCAAAGGTAAATATAGCTGCAAAGCAGCGACTTCACGGGGTCCAAGCAAAAGGTTGTAATTTTGTTGCAATCATGTTACATTGGTTTCCTTTTACAATCGAGTCTCGGAAGGTATACGTGAGACACATGTAGCTGCATGACATGAGTGTCTAAACATGAATATGTATAAAAGGTCAAACTGTTTTCAGACCACCACCTTCAGTTAATTCTGGGTAAACTGAATATTTTGAGAAGACATTCATGAAAGAGATCAATTCAATCTGAGGCAATGCCTAGATATTAACTCAAAAAATGTATTTTAGTGTTTCCTACCCCATTAATGTGAAAATAAGATTTGTAGGTGTGAAAAGCATAAGAAAGCGCATGTCGTGTTGTCGAAAATAAACACAACCTTTGGTACCCGGTGGGATTTGAACCCGGGTCTCCGGCATCGAAGAGCATCGCTCTAACCACAATGCCATCGCAGATGTTGTATGGTATGGGGAGAATTATTGGAGGGTATGGAGCATTTTTGATGAAGAATTTGGCAGGAAAAAGAATAACTTTATTAAAACTTTAATTGTTTCACTCATTTAAGTACTAGTGAAACAGTGAATAGTTAATATAGTAAAATCTCTTCGCCTTTGCAATAATGTGAAAAGAACATTATTACGTGTGAAAAGCATAACAAACTGTGCATTGTTTTCATCGAAAAGAAAAGTAACCTATGGTGGGGATTGAACCAGGGTCTCCCACATACCAAGTCATTGATTTTACCACTAAGCCGTAACAGATAACCTGTGGCTGCTCAGTGATTGATCACGACACATAATTTTCAATGTTTAAAACACAACAGTGATTTTTCATGAAGGGAATTGGTAATAGCATTTCCAAATGACGGCCAATCCAAGATGCCAAAATTTTTTATTAATATCCATTGAAGAATTGAAGAGTTATTAGCATTTTTGTGACTAGCCACACCGACAATAGTTTTTATTGGCTTACTGCGATCAGGATATTTAGAAAATCAGGAAAATCGCTTCGTGATTCTTTAGAGAATCGTCCCCTGAACAAAAGTGTGTGAATTGCATGTTACATTTACATTAACATTTACATTTTAGTCATTTGGCAGACGCTCTTATCCAGAGCGACATACATTAGTGCATTTTCAAACTAGGAACAAGTGCGTTAAAACAACCCTAAAAGGTAAATACGATTTCAAACACCAGGCGCAGTCAGTATGATATTTTATTTTTATTTTTTTTGGGGGGGGGGGGGGGGGTGTTGATATGTCAAATGGTCTCGGAGGAGTTCGATTTTATAGGTTTTTCACAAAATGCAAATTTGAAAAAGATCCAATATGGCAGACCTCATTGTCCTTAATAAGAGAGGGAGCAGCCCAATGTGGTCAGAGCACTGATCGGTCAGCACTCTCGCACCACACTACAGCGTTTGGGGGGGGGGGGGGGGGGGCATTAACAACGCAAAGAAAAATTCCCAATCTGCCCCCCTAACTCCTAGTTTTCCTAGTTGAAAAACCTACACAGCAATATGTTCAGTGTTAAATCAACGCCGACAGAGTACTTTTAAATCTAATAGAGTACATACTATCCCTGCTGGACTCATATAAACACGGCTAGAGTTGATTGAACACTAGGGCTGTGTCCGAATCAGAGCCCTACACCCTTTTGAGTACGCATATTTGAGTCCACTTCGTCAAAAAGCTTTTGAGTGGGCGACTTTTTCTCACAAATGGGGGCACTTAAAATACCAGGATGAACCCCTTATTTCCGGGTTTTGTTGAGGGAATTCAGGAGCACACTCATCTGCAGAACTGTCACTCACCCGACAATTTCAGTAAGTAACTCGGAAGTAAAAACGTAAAAGACATAGAGCGTATATGCATATCTATGTTACAAGAGTGGGTCATCTTACGAAATACTCTTTTTTATTTTTGTTAATTCTATCTTCATTCATAGTCTACACTTTGTAACAATTGTCATATGTTAACTGATTGATATTCTCAATAAAAATTAAAAAATTAAAAAAGATATTACGAACTACTTCCTCACTAGTTTGGAAAGAGTTTTGCAGGATTTCTTTCGCACACTGCTTGCAATGTGAGGGGACAGGGCACATAGTAGACAGGGGTCTGAGTGGACAGGGGACAATGGACAGGGAACAGGGCTCTAATTCGGACACAGCCTAGGACTTTTGCCGTGTACCTTTAATAATCCTCCCCCTAATAAAAGCTTCCCTCTTCCCCTCAGCTGATTTTTAATGAGAATTAGAATGCAAAATGGCTGCTGTGCTTCTTCTAGCTGTGTGTATGGTGGAAGAAATGAGCCCCCTCCTACCCTCAGGGTCTAGTGTTTTGAGGGCCATGAAAGGAGCTATATAAACAGACTCAATAACGTAACTCCAAGTGCTCTCTCTTCGTCCCACTCTGCTTACTTGACTTTGCAATACACTGTGCCTCATTAAACAATAATTCACACCTGATACCCAGCAATTATCCAATCAAAACTTTACCGGACTGCGCTTTAGGGCAATGCTGTCCGCCCCAGGGCTCGAACCAAGAACCAGCTGAGTCAGATGAGCTCAGCCTGCTCCCTCACATGGCTCTTGGAAATGCTGTCAGCAACCTGCGTCTGACCCTCATGACATGGCTGTGTCATTTATTTTTATTTTTATTTAATTTTTTAGTTTATCAGCCCAACTAAACTTTGCACCATCCGTTAAGGTAATTAGCCCCTCATCTTCCTCCAGGCCAGACATGTTCACTCCACAATTGGTTCCCTCACACCCACGCGCACACATATAAACGCATACGTACGCATCTTATACCACGCATATAAAATACATACACACACACACACACACACATACAGTCCTGTGAAAAAGTAAGTACACCCTCAAATGGTAGTCTGTTTTTTTTTTACACATCTGGACACAAGTTCATTTTATTTTAATTTCAACCATATTGATTGATTAAGGTAATCTAATTCAACAAATCATGCTAAACAAGTAGACTTTGGAATCACTTCAGCAATTGAAATAAACATAAATGCAAATTCCTCATGAGGAAAAAGTAAGTACACCCCTACCTTTACTATCAAATATATTGATTAAAATTGAGGTCTGGTGCACAAAACAGGTGGAAATGATTGTCCAATTATTAGATAATAATTTGAAAGTTCGAAAGACTCTTGATATCTTATTTTCAGGTACTCCAACAAGCGATACTTTAACCTCTCTGCATTTGAATGGATCTCTATGGGAATTTGGGGGTGGGACTAGATTAAGCTGTAAATTACACAGGAATAGTATGGAACACTGTTCTTCACGCACGCTTGGAACATAAGGGCCATTTTTTCTCTCCTCACCATCCTTCCAGACTCTTCCTTAATCCCTGACTCAAGAGCCGTGCTCCCCAGGGGGAGAAAACATGGGGTTACCGTAACTGTCTCAGTCCCCCAACCTCCCTCCTCCACACACACACACACACACACACACACACACACGCACCCCGCACGGTGAGCCCACGCTCTCTTACCCAATACCAGTGCAGAGAGCCACGCTGCTGTACGGGTCATGGTTCCGGGGGCGGGGGGGGGGGGGGCCCACTGACGGCTCAGGCGCGCAAAAGGGTGGGTCTCCCGACCGCCTGTCTCTCGCTCTCCGTCTCCCTTTCCCTCCTCTCCTGGGGGGCCCGCAGCCAAACGAACGCAGGCAGGTCCTCAGACGGATGATCGCACGCCGCCTGTCCCTCGGCCGCTCGCGGGGGGCGGTGGGGGGGGGAACAGCGCGCACAGGCGCTCGCAGCTGCACAGCGAGATCACAAAGTGAACGACGAGATCAACACAAGCCGCTCTTGCCTTGCGGGCAGGGGCTTCGGATCCGATTATCTAACTAAGGTCAGGAGAGTCTGAACGCTTACCTTGCCTGAACCAACAAACACGCTCCTACAAATTTCCAGGGAGTCCAGATTTGTTTTCTGCCTCCTATATGCAGCCGTGTGAAACTAAACAGATGTGTGCTTGTTCTTTTTTGTTGTTGTTTGTTTTGCTTCTTTTTTTGCTAATGTAATAAAAAATGGGGGGAGGGGGACTTTTCCTAAACTCAGTTAGAATAGCTGAGGTACAAACACTCAAAAGAACAAGTACAAACTGGGAAAACGTCTGAGGGCAACCCCCAGGTTGAAATTTGTTACTAAATGTTCCTTTTTTGGCTAATCTAATATGACAGGCAAATCCTGAACATAAACTGTCAGTGAAGATTTGTTTGAAATTCTTATCCTCAGCTGCTCGTGCAGAACTCAATCACGTGGTTCGGGAGTAAAGAGATTAATATAAATACACAAATGAATGAATGAATGAATGAATGAATAAATAAATAAGCCTGAATTTCAGCATGTGGTTAATGACCCAGATGTCAACTCCCGCAGGATTAAGAGCGAAGTTGAACAACGTGAAATATTACACACATTCCCATAAGGCACAGCAAAGTCACAAGAGTTAGGTTGAGAAGCATGAGTCATTCTCTGTGCCTTCATTCCCACCGGTCTCCCACCCATGACTCACCGGTCTCGGCCTCTTCCTCCTGCAGGAATGAAACAGTTCACTAGGATGGTCGTCACCTTGGAAGGTCTTCCTCTTCGATACTTCTCCTGCTCTTTGAGTGCTGAGACACAGACAAAATGCATTAGAAAGACCCAGAAGACAGAGGAGCCCGGCAGAGATATTCACATAGATAAGCAAGTAGAGATGTCTCAATGAATGTGATGAACATGCTCGTACATAACACGTGGAGACGATGAAGGTTTCTGTTCGTTAAATGACAGTTTATGATTGCGCAATAAGATTAAATGATTGGATAAATAAAAACAAAATCGAGCAATATATTAATTCGTTCAAGATATTAATAGTTGGCTTAATTACAAAACAAAAAAATACAATTGTGGATCACCAATCAGCATGTTTCGGCAACGTCACGAACAATCTTAACTAAACTCCACGGTTCTGTAGCTTTGATATTACTTTTTCTGCACCTACTGCTAGAGATTATTGTCAAAAATTGACGTTTGTCATGAACAAGATTTAAAACTGAGAAAACAAACAGTCCCGTTGGTCAGATCAAGAGTTGCAAAAAAAAAACAAAAAAAAAACATTCAACTTAAGTAGCCTAGCCTATTCACTTCTAAGATCTGAAACATGATTAACCATGAAGTAATACGCCACAAGCTGTTCAATCAAACATTTGCTATCATCTTCGAATGAGATTGCTGTTATAATTTCGCTGCATTTTCATTGAAATGTGCCTGTGCAGTATCCATGATTTTTTAAAATGGAGAGTCCACGCTTAAGGAAGCGATTGAATCCTAAAGGCATTTGGCCAACACTACTGTACTGTGCAATGTGTCTCAGTCCTCACGTAGCCTGCTATGTTCTTGCTGCGACACGCGCAAAATTCACTGAGCTGGACAACACCTGTAGTTCCTTTCCCAAAGACCGAAAAAATAAAAGGCTATACGCACCTCTCAGCCCTGGGCTTTCCTACTTGGTGCCATCCCCAAGGTGCAATGGGGACCTGAAAGATTGACCTCTAGGTTTTAAGCGCGGGACTGGACAGAGCACGATCCGCGTGTCTAGTCATTGAGACAGAGTAATCTCCCTTAGCTGTGACGTATCAAAACTGCTCTCCAAGCAACCCCTCCCCTTTTCTATTGCAAATTTAAAGAAAATTTGGAATTTCCCAAGGCTGAAATTCCACGTCGCTTTTTGTCCACTTTCTATTTCGTGAAGTCAACAGCCTTACCAGATGTTAATGTGCGTTCAAGAGTAGCCTCCGTGCTTGTCCGGGTCGCCTCGCGCAGCCTATTACGGTGATGCCACAAGATAAGATTTACTTTCACTTTCGAGTGACTTGCCCCTCTCCCGGTGCCTGCTTTGTCAATAGTCACTTGTCATACAGTCATAACAGTCTGAATAATAACATATAAAATATCTAAACCAGAATAGCCTGCTATTTATCGTTTTTCTTGTTTTCTCATCGCCGTCAATTCTGAGATATGTTTCTTAAACGGCAAGCTTTTCGAAGTTATTCATACTACGTTCCAATCCTGATCCAGCTTTATCCCATCGGGATACCCGAAAGACCACAACAATGTGTCACAGCTTGCAATAAATGGTCTTAAATACATGTCATGTCCCGCGGTGGGGAGTCAGGAAGCCCACGCGCTCTGAGGTGAAAACCGCTTCGCCACTCACCCTTTTGTGCGCCGTGATCGCGCGCACTCACACTCGAGGTATCAGCCTGTCTGGCCACAAACGCCCCCGCTGACCACTACAACGGCCTCTTCCTTTCCCTCCGTCGCCCCACCTAGGTTTCGAGATTCTGCTTTCAGAGACTTAATTGTCCGAAGTTGGAAGAAATGGCGGGCAAATGTCTATTCATGTGAATAAACGCTCACGGCACACGTGGTTTAGAAAAAGGTCTCTGCACCAAATATGGTGGTTTGGTTCGATTCTGGGGTGCACACCGTGATTAGAAAGGGTCAAGCTGAAGCAGAACAGCCATGTATTCGGGAGCCTAATATATCTATAGGCATTTAAAATAGGCTAGTTTATTCCTATTTGGTTAACCTGTTTTCCCTTCATACAATAATACTATGATGGACTTATCTGGCCATCCATTTAAAACGACAAATCTGCAACTTATGTATACAGACGACCAAGAAAGGGGCACTTTTGTGTGGAAACTTTTGAGAAGGGGGATTCCAACCACAGACCCCTTTTAAAAACATAATCGTCAACAACACCATCTGTGAGTGCAGACAATACATCACTGGGGAAATCCCTGGTCAAGGCCTAAAGATGATGCCACCAGAGGAAGGATGTCTGTCTGCAAAATGTTGCACGCCTCCGCTCCGCTTTCTCCCGCCTAGAATATAGTCCAGGGCTGATGGAACTCCCTCCCATCTTTGCTCCCTCCATCCTTCCAACCAAACTCTAAACAACCTCCCCAACCTCATGACTTTCAGCAATGGTGGACCTCCTCCCAGTGGTGCATGGTTTCCCCCCATTTGTTCTTTCGCTCCATGATTCCATTTTAGCACACAGCAAAAAAAAGGCAAAAGATCCCTTTCTCTGGGTCCCATTTAGTGAAGCAGTGGATAATAGTAGAGACTCCCTTCCTCAGGAGTCCCATTTGAGCCTAACAGTGGACAGTGGTTGATGGTTCCTTTCTCTGGAACATGGCCAGTCCAGCCCCAATTTATATTTCATTCATCCTTATGTGTCAGTGGTTCATCATGTCCTGTTTTCAGCCAGCGGTCAACGGCAGGAAAGAGTATTTTGTTTGTGAACAGCGGATGCTTCATATGGAATAGAGCCATCTGTTCATGAAGGGCTGCAGTCTGTGGGCTGCTGCACGGGTGGCTTTCTAGGTCTCACCAGTGCACAAGTGCTGATTACCAGTTTGTGTAGACATTTGTGTAAACCCTGAACTCACCCTCCAAATATTCTCCACAAGTCAATTAACCCTGTCACTGAACAGCACCAGAGCCATGCCAGCACGAGAAGACATGACATTAGAGGAAAAATCACCCAGGCAGGATTATTACAGATATCACTAATATATTGGAAATATATATATAATTAAGATGACAAACAATATTGTGTGTACTTACTGTTCTTAATAAAGGCATAATGGCACATGGGCCACATAATACAAAGCGTGTTGTCGCTTGTGCTGTTCCCTCTCCAGTTACTGCCTTGTTCAGATTTGCTCCTCTGTAATATTATTGTAAAAGTTAAATACCATTGTTTACTCTTGAAATCTCTGACAAGGCTAACCCCTAAACAATAAAGGTTACAGAGAATCAGACACTTTTTTTTGGGTGCGTGAATACTGGGTTTTTGTTCTTTGTGTCAGTCAACACAAAAACTGGTCTGTCTTCTCTTTTACTTTCCATGTCAATAAATCAAGTAGTAGTTTGCATCGGAACAAGTTTTGAACTGATAAACTGAGCTTTTCTATCACATCCCTGAGGCAGTCCTACTTCTTAAGAACTCTCTATACACACACACACACACACACACAGACAGTTGTAACCCTTTGCGACCCTGTCACAGGGGTGTGGAAAGAGGGGACGCCAGGTAGAGGAGTGTTTAGGTGTCACCAGAGTGGTCTCCACCTGCTGACACTCACAGGGCAGTGACAATCTTGAGGAAAAGACTTTGTCCTCAGTGTCCTTTACTTTCTGCATCCAGTCTGGAGCCACTCTATACGCACAACAAATATACAATCTCAATACAATTTAAAGAATTTCTTGAAAGACAAGGCATCTTTGTGGTAGGACAAAACAACATTTGTGTTTGTTTGAATGGAGGAAGAAAATAAAGAATAGCCATGCAACACTACACTGACCTCACAACGTGTAACCAATGTGTAATCCTGGCCATGTGCAATTAGCTGGAACAGCCAGTCTTTTGAAGAACTCTACAGTGGGGCATGCATGCAGTGACACAGGGAACCAGCCAGGGAACCAATGGAAAGCATATGTGGTCTAAAAAATGCGAGCTAGAAAGACTAAATAAATAGCTAAATTAGAGTCGGAGAGAAAATGCAAGGAGCAACCTGCATTACAATAGCATACAGCCCACCCTCCCCTTTCCATCCTCACCTTCCCACAGCTCTTACAAAACAAAAAGAGACAAACACAAACACTGTCAAAAAGGTTTATTTACAAAACAAGTACCCCCACCTCACCCCTCAACAATTTTCTGACATTAACACAAATCCACACAGATCCTCTCCCGCAGCTTAAAGGCCATATGGTCGTAGTTGAGGTTTGGGTTTGTATGTTCGGCAGCTGGCAAAACCGCCATGGCTCTACTGTGAGCCTTAGCTAATGCTGTGTCACCGACTCATAGAGACTCGACGGTCTGGAGCCATAAGACTGGCCCGACTTTTGGCAATATAATTTAACCCTTGTCTTAAAGGGTTGTCTTCTTATTATGTATGCACCCTGTGTCCACAGGGTCAAAAATGACCCACCCTCACCAGACCCCTTGTGATGTAGCTTCTTCATTGGATTTTGAACCCTAAATCTATTTTTCATGTAGAAACAACCTGTCATTTATCAAGAAATAGGTGAATAATTTCTACTGTATGTATGTAGACTGTATTTTTTCTATCACTCATTTGTACTAAAAAACATACAGTCCATCATAATTATTAGATGTATGTTTTTTTTTTGCTGTAGTAGATGTATGGCACTTAATTTATTTCTATTTTAACTTCTGATTTTATTACTGTAGGGATAATCTTTGTACCTTGATGCTGTACTACTTTTATAAAAAGTTAAACTGTGCACCAGTGTACTGCATTTTATGAAAAGTTAAACACATAAAAAACTTTTTTATAATGGTAGGGTCACTCCAGAAAAGAATTTCTTGCTGAAAAATTACATTTAGGGGGTTCTCACTGCTGTTAATCTCAGAAAAGGATCATCTTTGACCCAAGGGAAACATGAGAGTTAAACAAGTCTGGTTTTGTGTCCTTCTGCATTTGCAGAAATGTAATATACTACAAATCAAGATTAGAAACAATATTGCCGCACTTCAAAACATGGACAAATAGCTATTTAAATACTTGCCACTTTGAGATATTGCAATATATTTTAAAAACCACGTGAATTATATTTACAATATATTCTATTTTTGTAAGGGGATCCTGGGGTCACGGATGCCAGTAGGCTGCTGGCTCCCAGTGTCCATGTGTATACATCGGCACACCACCATTTAAACATCAGCTGTAATCCATAGTAATTTGATTTAAGCAATATGCTCAAACAACTTCCCAAGTGGTTGAAACGTATTGCATAACCAACTCCTTGTGGGACCCAATTGACGTCTTAGGCCAGAGAGTGATTACTTTTTGTTTAGTTGATATGGAACAATTGAAGGGTATATTTTTTCAAGTCATTCTGGTAACATATCTACTTACAAACCACGGCCACATTTGTGCTCAAACACACAATCCAGTCACTGCTAGCTCTCTTAACAAATATGTGACCCCCTTGCCAGTCAAGCGTGTCATAACTCTGCTGCATGCCAACTTGCCAAGGCATCGAGAGACAAGTGTAGGAGCCGGAGTCAGGGAACAATGCTTTCCGGTCCCCAAAGAATTAGTATATTGTATGCCACGAGTGCTTTGTAAGCTTCAGCTCAAATATTGCTCATAGATCAGCTCACGGCATTTCACAGAACTGTAAACTCTTTACATTGATCTCCACACAATTACTAACCAGCAGTCATACCACCATGCAATCTGCTCCTGCTGAATGGCTGAATCTAAGCAGCTGTGGGCTTGGTTATTACTTGGATGGGAAACCTCTGGGGAAAAGTTGCTAGGGAAAAGTTGCTGCTGGAAGTGGTGTTGTTTGGGCCAGTAGGGGGTGGTTTTCCCTCTGGTTAAATAAACCCCAATGCCCAAGTGCAGTGATGGGGACACTGTGCTGTAGGAGATGCTGTCTTTCGGATAGACGTTGAACCGAGGTCCTGACTCATTGTGGTAATTAAAGATCCCATGACACTTATTGTAAAGAGTGGGGGTTTCCCCGGTGTCCTGGCTAAACTCCCAAACCGGCTCTTTCAACTTACCATCTAATCATCCCCCAGTTTAATTGGGAAAAAAATAGTTCTCTCCCTTGCCACCACAGCTGATAGCACCCAGGTGGGGTGCTACACATTGGTGGTGGTTGAGGCGAGTTTCCCCCTCATCATTGTAAAGCACTTTCAGTGTGAGAAAGGCGCTATATACAGTGCATCCGGAAAGTATTCACAGCGCTTCACTTTTTCCACATTTTGTTCTGTTACAGCCTTATTCCAAAATTGATTAAATTAATTTTTTCCCTCAAAATTCTACACACAACACCCCATAATGACAATGTGAAAAAAGTTTTTTTGAGATTTTTGCAAATTTATTAAAAATAAAAAAATTAAATTTCTCATTTACATAAGTATTCATACCCTTTGCTTTAACGTATTTTTAAAGTATCATATTTCATATTTGGTCGCATATCCTTTACATGCTGTTACTTCCTGAAGTCTGTAACCATCAACATCAAAAAACTGTCGATATCTTATTTTCAGGTACTGTTACAAGCGATACTATAACCTCTCTGTCTTTGAATGGATCTCTATGGAAATTGGGGGGTGAGACTAGATTCAGCTGTAAATTACATTGGTACAGTATGGAACACATGGCTGGCTAAATGGCTGTAAGTTATCAAGGGTCTGAGCTATCAAACGAGCCCCAAACCATCACTCTGTTGCCAGATATGGAGTAGATGTGGATGGATCACTGCAAGGGTTATTTCTCCGGACTCATTTTCCTATAGAACTCTATGGGGAAAAAAGTCAGGAGAAACAACCCTTAAAGTGATCCATCCACATCTACTCCATATCTGGCAACAGAGTGATGGTTTGGGGCTCGTTTGATAGCTCAGACCCTTGATAACTTACAGCCATTTAGCCAGCCATGTGTTCCATACTGTACCAGTGTAATTTACAGCTGAATCTAGTCTCACTCCCCAATTTCCATAGAGATCCATTCAAATGCAGAGAGGTTATAGTATCGCTTGTAACAGTACCTGAAAATAAAATATCGACAGTTTTTTGATGTTGATGGTCACAGACTTCAGGAAGTAACAGCATGTAAAGGATATGCGACCAAATATGAAATATGATACTTTAAAAATACGTTAAAGCAAAGGGTATGAATACTTAAGTAAATGAGAAATTTTCGTTTTTTATTTTTAATAAATTTGCAAAAATCTCAAAAAAACTTTTTTCACATTGTCATTATGGGGTGTTGTGTGTAGAATTTTGAGGGAAAAAATGAATTTAATCAATTTTGGAATAAGGCTGTAACAGAACAAAATGTGGAAAAAGTGAAGCGCTGTGAATACTTTCCGGATGCACTGTAAATGGCAGGCATTATTATTATTACTACTACTGATACTACTACTCAAACTACGACTACCTCCACCGCTATGACTGATAGTAATGATAATAACATTGCAATAAACAATCCATTCAGACTCAGCTATAAAACAGTTCATTAGTGCACCACCATATATAAAAGTACAGTCATACTAAAAATATGACTATACCAAAGTATTTTTCCAATAATGAAGGAAAACAATTTTAGAAAAATTATCTCAGTTCCATACCTTGAGTTATAGTGTAGAGTTTATTTAGAACCAGTGCTGGGAGATCACAAAGGAGTGCACAGTGCTTTCTCAAGGGAGCAGGAGTTCACACAGAGGACTTATGGGGTCATGTCCTGTCGCACAAATATTAATTTAGCATATATGGCCTTTGGAAAGAACTTTATATTCAAACAACATTTTTAAAATCATAAGATTGTGATTACATCCTCATCTTGTGGCTAAGCTCATGTAAGATTTCCCATTGGCTGGTTTAATGCCAATTTAAAAAAAATACTTTTTTGATGACAAGTAACAGGTGTCTGTGGCTATGCTGAGAAGAACGTTTATGCAAAACACATTTTAGGCATGCAGCCTGCTTCTGCATATTCAGTAAACATAGGTCCCATTATCTTGTTGTACCTGCACGCATCTTTCTCAGGCACAAATTTTCAACGTGTATTTCCATAATTTCCATCAACAGAAGGCACACTGAATTATATTAATAAAAGCACAATATTAATGAAAATAGGTCTTTGGTTTAGAGATACATCATCTCTTGCCACATATTCCCCCATAGCACACCAGGCTGTGGGCAATATAATGGAAACAACTCAATCAATAAATCAATCAAATTATATTTATATAATTACAATTCTTTAATGATGGCCCCACTAAGTAAATTGAGTTACATTGTGCAACATACAGCTACAGGCTACAGATAAGGAAACTACGGCAGCTGGAGGCAATGGGAAGAGTCAGCATAACTAGAGCGCAGGTTACGGTGCAGTCATTTACAAAGGGTCCGTGACATGGACATGGGTGTGCATTCAGGCATTCAATGTATTCAAGATAACTGCCAGGCTTCTCCTTACACTTGCGTATCTTATCAGGGCTTGTCCAGCGGGGTGAGCAGTGAGACTAATTGTTCCAGATGGACGGATTGACTGGGTGCGACTCAGATATGAGTCATTTACTTAGTGGAGGGCTTCCATGATGCTATCAATACGAGTAAGGGGGCCAGAGTAAGTTTACTGTCAAATCCAACCATGACTACTAAAGGCACTCGATCAATGACGGTATCGGACCCAACCGTTTCTGTCAACACCACAGTGGTAACCTAACCTATATTCTATGGTCATGAAAGGGTCTGTGGCCTTCTGGTTCGCTAACTGTACAGTGGGTGCTTGTTGATGTAAGCACAATGTCAGTGAACCCACTCTCCTCATAAACATGCACACATCCATACAGACATTAGTCCCTCATTTCTGTCCGCATCTCCAATGCAAAAAAAACAGGGTTTACAACCACTGGTGGCAGCACGCTGCATACTGGGTGGCCTAGGCACACCCAGTCTTTGATCGGTACACCCATACATTTGTATTGACCAAGTGGGACCTTGTGGCAGACAACAATGTTCATCTTCAGCAATATCCAACATTTCCACTTCTCCTAAGAGGAACAGGCTTAACACCCAATGTCCAACCTATTCCGCTACCACGTTACCTGCTCTGTCCCTTGACCTACTTCCTCTAGACCAGCGGTGTCAAACTCGTTCCATTGAGGGCCGAGTGTATGCAAGTTTTTGTTCTAACCATGCTCTACACCAGCTGATTCCACTAATTAGTTCACCTCCTTGGTTGAAGAGCTGAGCTAATTAGTGAAATCAGCTGGTGTAGGGCACAGTTGGAACAAAAACCTGCATACACTCGGCCCTCGATGGAATCAGTTTGACATCCCTGCTCTAGACCTTTGGTCACTTGTTCTTGTACAATAAAACTCAAGCCTTTCCTTAAACAGGAAAAAGAGTAGATTTGCCCACCACTTCTGGCAGGGCATCTGCATGCCATCTGGCTCATCCTGGGATGGCGTCATGTCATTCGTAGATAACCCAGTCACCTGGCTAGGGGGCGTGGCTCGGCTGGTCAAACGTACAGTGGGAAACATGACGTGCGACACAATCCGGCACCAGGACCTGCTTTACCGGGCCATCCTCAGTGTACAGTTCATTCTCACCACAATGCCAGGAGCCTGAGGATAAGGGATGAATAATTTCTGCTTCACCCACACCAGATTCATAGCTTCCTTAATTTCCCTGTGAAGTGTGTGCCTTGGGCTGCCTAGCTGGGAGGGAAGGCCCACCAGGGAGTATTTCTGTAGGAATGCTTTGGCCCATTGAGTGAATGATTGATGATAACAAGAATGTGCTTAGCTCCAATTCCAGTGAGTCAATGGGTTCCTTGAAGTGGGCCTGGCGTTTTCTCCTCAGTGACAGCAGTACATTCATTAGTTAAAGGAAATGCAGTCTAAAAAATGTGGTCTAGAAAAACTAAAGTAAAAAAAGAACATAGCAGAGAAAATGCATGTAGCAACTTGCATTATAAGAGCACACTGCACACTGACCCCTCCCCCTCCCCCTCAGTCCTCACTCTCCCCCAAGCTTTCGCAACTCAAAAAAACCCAAATAGTAGCACAAAATACACAAACACTGTAGAAAAGGTTTATTTACAAAACAGGTGCCCCATCCCACCCCTCAACAATGTTCCAACATGAACACAAATCCACACAGATCCTCTCCCGCAGCTTGATGGCCGTACGGTCATAGTTGAGGTTTGGGTTTGTATGTTCTGCCGGGCAGGCGGCAGCTGGGAAAACCGCCATGGCTCTACCGTTAGCCTTCACGCCGAATCACCGATGCAACGATTGAAAGCTGAAAGTTGCACTGGCCCTACTTTGTTTTAAATTTAAACGGGTCTGGTTTTCTATCCTTAAAAAGGTCTTAGCGTGCATTCCCTGCATTTGAAAACCATCAGCAACAATATATAAAAGCTTTCCAGACTCCCAAACAACATCTCCGATAATTTGTATAAACACAAAGCGGAGAGGGGAAAAATCATTTTGATGTGGCTCTACCCTGTGGTCAAAAAATGTTTTCTCCCCACGGCACTCAGCGACAATGTACATATCCCACGAAACCCCGGTGGGATTACAGCTGAACACACAGAACTAAACACATTTCTGATTGGCTGACCACTGTCTGGTGTACTCAAACAAATACTAAAAAAGAAGGGGATTATCATTATCATTCCTTGAGTATTTCTGCCTCTCTCCAACAAAAAAAAAACAAAAAAAAGTCATGAAGGGACAGCACAACGGTGGGAAAAGTCTGGACTTTAACGCTCCGTCTGAGGCGTTTGTGGGCACCGAAACGGCACAGGTTCTAGAAGGCGTAGCGCGTGCGAATGTCCTCCAATTTCTTTGAAACCTCAGGGGGTGTGCGGTCCAGCTCCTCGGCCACGCCCTTCTGCTTGTGAGGGTCCATTGAGTTAAACTGCTCGCACAGGTCACCGTCAATCACATTCTGTGTAGGGATGCACATACATAAATACACATGCAGAGGAAGGGGCGCGTGCACACGCACATGCGCACGCACATGCACACGCACACCTTGACCTTAAACGAGCAGAACAGGAGACAAGCGTGTGTGTGTGTGTGTGTGTGTGTGTGTGTGTGCGTGTGGAGGGAGGGGGGGTACATGTTTGGAAATTGCGATTAAGACAGAAGCTTATTATAAATATGGAGATTAGCATTTTTAAAATTTTTTTTTTTTTTTTTTTTTTTTACTAAAAGCTTTTAAAAACTTTTAACACAAACTTAAATGACTGTTGAACACATGGAGGCATTTTTATGAGCTAATCTCACAGAAGCATATCCGTCCAACCACTAAATCAGTCTGACAGCTCCAAACTACACTTCCCCCATAAGATTCCACACATACAGTGCCCTCCACTATTATTGGCACCCCTGGTAAAGATGAGTTAAAAGGGTTATAATAAATTCACCGTTTGATGAATTAGCTTAATGTCACACTGAAAAAATGAGAAAAATCCAACCTTTAATTGAAGTAAATTTATTATGAAAAAAAAAAAACCCTCATCAAGAAATAATTATTTAACAAAACCACGTGTGCCACAATTATTGGCACCCCTGCATTTATATATAGAATAAAGTATAGAATCATTTTTAATATTTGGTTGCATATCCTTTGCATGCCATGACTTTCTGATGTCTGTGACCCAACAACATCAAAACTCTTAATATCTTATTTTCTGGTACTCTTACAAGCTATAACGTCTCTGTATTTGAATGGATCTCTATGGGAATTGGAGGGTGGGACTAGATTTAGCTGTAAATTATGCTGGAACAGTATGGAATACATGGTTGGTAAAATGGCTGTAAGTCATCAAGGGTCTGAGGTATCAAACGAGCCTCAAACCATCACTCTGCTGCCAGATATGCAGTAGATATGGATAGATCACTTTAAGGGTTCAAATTCACATTCAAATGCAGAGACATTATAGTATTGCTTGTAAGAGTACCAGAAAATAAGATATCAAGAGTCTTGATCTTTTGATGTTGTTGGGTCACAGACATCAGGAAGTCATGGCATGCAAAGGATATGCGACCAAATATTAAAAATGATTACTTTATTCTATATATAAATGCAGGGGTGCCAATAATTGTGGCACACGTGGTTTTGTTAAAAATAATAATAATTATTATTTTTTTTTCCTCATAATAAATTTACTTCAATTAAAGGTTGGATGTTGTATGTGTGGAATCTTACGGGGGAAAGAGTAGTTTGGAGCTGTCAGACTGATTTAGTGGTTGGACGGATATGCTTCCATGAGATTAGCTCATAAAAATGCCTCCGTGTGTTCAACAGTCATTTACAGTGGTGTTCAAAAAAATAGCCAACCATGTGTTCCATACTATTCCTGTGTAATTTACAGTTTAATCTAGTCCCACCCTCCAATTCCCATAGAGATCCATTCAAATGCAGAGAGGTTATAGTATTGCTTCTAAGAGTACCTGGAAATAAGATATCAGGAGTCTTCTGATATCCTTTTATACAGAATCATGATGGCATCACCTGTTTACCTGTGGAATACCTGTTTGACCTGTTTTTTTTCACAGAATGAATGAATTCTCTAATTAAACTCCTCTGTTATTATTTTGAACACGCCCCTTTCAATGAATGAATCAATTACTCAGAACAAGCAGCGTGCATGTCATGACAGTTGGGTCTGTTGTTTTTCTATTACACTACTACATCTACAAGTAAATTATTTGCCATGCAGAAATATCACTACTACTAATAACAGTCGTTCATCAGGTAAGCGATGTTGTACTGCTATTTTTTTGAACACCACTGTAAGTGTGATAAGTTTTTTTAAAAGGTGAATTTCTGATAACCCTTTTTACTCACCTTTACCAGGGGTGCCAATAATAGCGGAGGGCGCTGTACTTGGTAGCCATTATTAAACCAAAACAATACAAAGGAAGATAAATCACCTCCATGGCCTTCTCCAGAGACGTGGGTATGTCAGGCCAGTAAGGTGTCCAGATCTTTGCCATACTGTCAGTGAGCGTTTGTGTGTGTGTGTTTGTGCACAAGTATGCGCTTGCTTACCTTAACAGGGAAGTAGTAGGAACGGAAACTGAGGTGGTCCCTCCCGCAAAGAGGCGGGAACTCGGACCGCATGTGCATCTCCAAGTGCTGGAAGAAGTCATGATCCTGAGAGAGAGAGAGAGAGTTTTGAGTTTTAAGGTCTCCTTTAATGCAGGGGTTCTCAATCCTGGTCCTGGGGGACCCCTGTGTATGCTGGTTTTCGTTGCAACCGCAGTTGCAATCCCAGAATTTTAACAAGCTGTTAATTTTTCTTAATTAGGTGCTTTTCATGTTTGGAGGAATTATTCGCCCACTTAAGACACATTATGTCAGAAATAGCTATGCATGCCATGTAGAACAAACTCCCCATGTTCACATTGTGCTTTTTGTGCTATATTGCAACAATTACATAAGAAAAGGTTACAAAATAATGTATTTTCACTCAAATGAAAGAGTGAAGTGAATCAATAGGCTCCTAATTAGGTTGTTGAACACGTGTTTAACTCAATTTTTTCTTTAAGCTTAAGACAATGCAGGTTTGGCTCGTTATCATTTGCTTTGTGTTTGAATTCTTCATTATCTACGAAATGGTTAATTTTAGTGGCCATGTGTCCACACTTTCACCAATTAGGAGCCTATTGATTCAAATCAGTCTTTAAATGGATCTGTTAAATAATTTTCTTATCTTTTTTAAATAATATAGCACAATGTGAACATGGGGTGTTTATTCTACATGGCATCCATAGCTATTTCTGATATAATGTGGCTTAAGAGGGTGAATAATTCCTCCAAACATGACAAGCACCTAATTAAGAAAAATTAACAGCTTGTTAAAATTCTGGGATTGCAACTGCGGTTGCAACGAAAGCCAGCATACACAGGGGTCCCCCAGGACCAGGATTGAGAACCCCTGCTTTAATGCACAGAACAAAGGACGAGACCTATGTGTTCATATATTTACAAACAGAAAATAAGAAAATAAAATTAAGAGAGAGAAGAGTGGTGGGGGAGGAGGCGGGAGTTAGAGTACAGGGGGGAGAGAGAGAGAGAGAGAGAGGGGGAGAGAGAGAGAGAGAGAGAGAGGGGGGAGAGAGAGAGAGAGAGAGAGAGAGAGAGAGAGAGAGAGAGAGAGAGAGATGAGTGGTGGGGGAGGAGGCGGGGAGTTAGAGTAGGGGGGGAGAGAGAGAGAGAGAGAGAGAGAGAGAGAGAGAAGAGTGGTGGGGGAGGAGGCGGGAGTTAGAGAGTAGGGGGGGAGAGAGAGAGAGAGAGAGAGAGAGAAGAGTGGTGGGGGAGGAGGCGGGAGTTAGAGAGTATGGGGGGAGAGAGTGTTGTGGGTTGTGGAGGGGGTGTAGTGGGATCAGAACAAAGAGCAATGGGGGCAGAGTGAGTTTAGGTCAAATAAAAATACAGAGGGGCAGAGGGACAGAGGAGGGGGAAACAGAGAGGAAGTGGTGGGGACACACAAACGGGGAGAGAAAGAGGGAGGGAGAGAGATGGAGGGTGACAGAGGGCAAAGGGAATATGATAGGAGGAAGATGGCCAATTGGAAAAAGAGAGGGAGAAAGAACAGTACATTGAAACTAAACCAGATGCAAAAGCTCAGCCTAAATTAACTTGGACATGACAGACACTCAAGCACAAAGTAAATTACTAGGAAATGGAAAACTAAACAATAAAGAGCAGAGGGAAAATAAAATAAGGGCAGTGCTTTTATTTTATAAAAAATAAAAAACAGGATTGCTAACCCAGCACATTTTACAGCATTGCTGGGGATTTTACAAACCAATTACTGCAGTTATTAAAGTGTAAAGAATGCTCTAGATCCTGCGTCCGCCCTCTTAGCCAGCGGGGCGCAAAGCAGCGCTCGGCGGTACCTCGTGGGAGGTGAAGGGCACCAGGATGCCGATGCCGCCGGACAGCGTGGTGTAGACCAGCGATTCGGACCCCCCAGGAATCAGCGTGGTCTTCTGCAGGGAGAGGACAGTCTCTCCGATGTGGTAATTCATGATCACCTCCGCCTGGGGTAAGGAGGTAGGAGGGGGTGCGTACGGTTAGGCAGCCAGGCGGACGGACGGACAGAGGGCTGACCGCTGACCCGGAGGCCAGAGCGAGCGCCGGAACGGAATGCTTCCCGTCAACAGCCTCAAAAGCCCTCGTTCCGGCTGAGGTGAACCACAGATCTTATGTTTATGGTTTTTAATGTTTAGCAGAAAGTGAAGAGCATCCACAGAGTCCCTTGTTAATAAGTGAGGGAGAAAGAAGCCATCATTATCTGGAAAGAACTGTAAAAATCCAATAAAACTGCACCGTGTGGGTAGGATTCTACATATATACATGTAGATTATTAACCGATATTTGTCTCAACTAACCTGTCAAATTTGCATGTTCTAAAAGGACCGTAATCCCACACAATGGTAAGTAGAGTGGGAAATTCCCATAGACAAGGTCAGTAGTTTTGCCTCTGGCTTTTAACCACGGCCCCACTTAATGGCTGTGGGAACAGATGAGTCCGGTGGGAAATATTCATAGAGTGGGCGACTCACAAGGACATACGCAAACACACACACACACACAAGTACCACAAGCGTGTGCGCGCACACAGACACACACTCTCCTAGGGAACTAGATATGAGCTAGACAAGCAGTGATCTTTAAAGGGAGTGCACCATCAACACAGCAGGAACCGGACACCAGAATCTTTAACCGGACGGACGGACGGACGGACAGACAGACGCACGCACGCACGTATATCAGGGTCATTACCTTTTGGGAAGCACCATTGAGCAGCCCCCTGTCCCACAATGCCTTGTTCCCTGTGGGGTCTTCATCTACATCGTCACTAGTGTTGGGAGGCAGGCGGACCTGGTTAGCAGGAGGGAGAATGTGAATAACATGCCCAATACACTACATATCCCAGAGCTCCATTGCACTCTCAGTCTTTCATACACTGACAGCAAGCCATGTGGGGCATTTTGATCCTACAACCACAAGACCAAATGAGTTCCATTCATGTTCTTAATCCTCCGAATTATCTTCCATCCATTTTGTTCTTTTGTATTGCTGCTGCGGTCATACCCACAATTTAACAGCGGCACCTTCCCCAGAGAAGCTGCCCTTATCCAAGGCAATTTACACAGCGTGCATTTTACACGGCAGGATATTTATTGAAGCAAGCCCAGTTAAGTACACTATAGAATGGGTACAACTTCTTACTGTTCCGGCAAGGACTTAATTTTCCTGCCCATAGCAACCTCTCGGCACTTGAGTGACTATTTTGGCAGAATTAACCATTGCTTTAAATAGAGTTTTGCTGGATCCCTTAGTATTTCGCGTTCTGGGGGGAGGGCCAGATTCAGAGTTAGGCGGAAAACAACTCGGAAATTCCCACACTTTTGTTAATCCTTAATATCCGCAGTTAGGACCTCCTACAAAAGTGTCCCCATAGCTATACATGGGGTGGTATTTTCCATAGTTCCCAGAAGGAAGACTGGCCCCTACTACTGGGAGAAAGTCAGTCTCCAGTTTACACCAAGACTGTCAGCTTCCAGGTTTAGCCAGATATTCTATAACCAAGATATTCTGCATACTGACCAGATGTTCAGCTTTATGTGGATGAACCCAAAAAATCTTTAAACAGTTAATTTATATACTGAACAGACATTGGTGTTGTGAGGGAGTAATATACAGAAAATCATACTTGAACCTAGGAACTAGAATATCCTAGAATCCTAAATTGATCTTGTAAGCACAACCCCTAATAAATCCCTTAATGGGCGAAGTGCTGTCAATCACTGGCAATAGCCAATCAAGTGTCTTTGTTCTGGAAACCAAAATTATGCAGCTCAACCTGGTGCCAATGATGGCCGAGCACCTCACACAAGCCCACTTAGCTTCAGCCAGGACAAGTAGGAGAATGCCACTGGATAGTATAGCTGCGGTTCCGTCTTGTTCAGTGTGAACACAGCGTGAGCTCCGAGCTCAAAATTAGCACCAGACTCCAGCATGCAAACAAGGGAGGAGACAGGGATGTGACTGTCCCAGATCTTTCCAGTTAATCAGGAAAAGTAAAATTTTTCAGATCCTAAATTCCTCTGGGACCACATAGTATTTGGCTTTATAGCTGAATTTTACCTCCTGTTATCTGTTGTCAGTGTGCAAAAAAAAAGCTTGATGTGTGCGTGCGCTTATGACATAACTCACAAAAATTAAAGTTTCATATGTACAGGGATCTGAAAAAATGAAATGAGCTTTTCTTGAATATTCAGGAATAATCCCAGCCCTGAGGAGAAAGAAGGGAAGAGAAGATGAGGAGAGGAGAGGCGGAGATCGTACGATGCTGATGTTGCCAAACTTGTCGGCGGAGGCCATGGTGTCGTAGTCCAGCAGGCAGGCAGTGGTGACCCAGCGGGGGTGCGTGTCGTCGGCAAAGATGATCAGCTGGTTCTCGTTGCGCTTGTAGCGGACCCAAAAGAGGCTCTCCTGGACATCCGACACGACCACACGCTGCCCGATGGTGTGGATACCAGTCACCAGGTTTGGCACGTGCTGCGAAAGCAGACCACATGTTCGTCACGCCGAGCGAAACAACGACAAAGCGTAAAGTATAAAAAATAAAAATAAACAATTTACTTATCCAAAAATAAAACGGACAAAAAACAAAAAAACTTTTTTCTTTTATGCCGAGATTCTGACAGTGGAGTCTACAAAAAAAGCCACTTGGCTAATATAGTTAATATATACTTTTCTGACATACACTTGTGTATTATAAATTATTATAAATGCTAATAGCATGTATGACAAAATCTGACAATCTCAATCATATTTGTAATCTAGTTTATTGGAATTTTTGCTTGGCCTCATCAACCCACCACTTCCTCAACAACTTTAGCACCAGCCCTCAGTCTATTACTGTAAATCTCCATAAAGGAACAGATGGGTCACATGGGTCATTATTAAAGACCTTTTATGTACAATGTAACAAAACCTGGTTCTGTAACAATGGCTCCAGTGAAAGTCTCAATCAGAACGGAAATGTCTCCCATGGACATTTATGACATCCTGCTTGGAACAGATGGCAGAATAGGCACATCAGTGTTTCCCCTACAATTATCTTAAACTCACGTGCCGCCCGGCTTGGACAAGACGGAAAATAAATCATTTTAATTTTAAAAAATAATAAAATTATATTCTTTTTTTTTTTTTTTTAATATAATCTTTTTTCTTTTTTTTTAATGTAGCTGCAATATTTCCCTTACCGCAGAATGCTGGAATGATCAAAACAGCATCTGGAAAAACCCTTGCCAAAACAGCTTCGGTTTCCCGTTAGGCCTAATTAAAATTTTCAATGGCAGCGCTGATATTATGAGGGTGTAATTATAGTTTCCGCCTCTACGCAAAATGGCACACTTTCGTCCATTTCGCTATCTGACCAGAACTCTTACATTTTAGTGTAGAGTAAAAGCTAATACTAAACAGTCGCGGATCTATGGGTGGGCCTGCGTCGGCCCAGGCCCGTCCAGATTGACAGCTTGCCCACCCATTCAGATTCATAATTACCTTAAATGTGAATTGTTTTGTCTTGGGGAATCGTTATGTATTAATAATCTCTAAAAAGTGTGGAGATGCCATAGAAACCAACTGGAGAAAACGCTGGATGTGATTGTTTGTCTCCATCGACCCATTGCTATGTTCGTTACTATGTGATGACACGGCACTTGCATAGCAGAAGTTCTCTTACGTTTGTTTAGGCTACATTACGAACTCGCGCGCCAATTCTGTCTGAGTTTCATGTACAGTAGCAGCCCAATATGAGCCAACTATGGCTAAACAGCTATCATTGACCCATTTTCTTAAAAAACCACGTCTGGAAGTGGAAGATGAAAAAAGTTTGGACCAGGACTTGTCCAACGAAGAGGAATCGCACTCGCAGGATCGTCGTGAGACGTTTGCGGGCCCTGGCAATGAAGGAGAAACGGCCACAGCAACGACATCCCGTGAGTGTCATGCTAACCTGCATGCTAACGTGGACATGCAGGCTCCACAGTCCCCTCCACTCCTGAAGGGACCTTAAGGTAGTCCTATACGGGTTCATGTTTTTAAAATTTACTCTGGGGTCCGCTGTGGCATGGTTATGATTGCAGCCTCTGTGAGCGAGGCAGGGCGTTCTGTGACAAATTGTAAGTTATTGTATATTGGTTGTTTAATTTGTGATGTTTCTCTGGGACCCGCCGTGGCATGGATGACTGCAGCCTCTGTGAGCGAGGCAGAGTTCTGAATTGTGACAAACTCAAGGCTATTTGGTTATTTAATTTGTGGTTGTATTTTTGTCAGTGCACGAATGAGGGTTATGAAATATTTGTTATTATCGCACCTGTTCTGTAGCTAGCTAGCCATTCATCTGGCTGGCTCATAGATAGGCCTATGTGATCTCTGGTGATGTATTTTGGTGACAGTCGTGGCTGTATTATTGTTAACACTAGAAGCGCCATCGCCGATGCCAATTGGCGTTGTGATTTTAAAATTATAATTATTACGGCAGTGTAAATGCCACGATCAAGGGCGGCAGTGTAGTATAATGGTTAAGGAACTGGCCTTGTAACCGAAAGGTTGCAGGTTCGATTCCCAGGTAGGACACTGCCGTTGTACCCTTGAGCAAGGTACTTAACCTGAATTGCTTCAGTATATATCCAGCTGTATAAATGGATAATATGTAAAACGTGATAAAAAAGTTGTGTAAGTCGCTCTGGATAAGAGCGTCTGCTAAATGCCTATAATGTAATGTAATCAACTCTTTCCTTGACGTTTCCTAATCATCTATGCTACAACTGCCTGCAACTGCAGAGATGATTTCATTTTCATTTTTCAAATAAGCAACAGAATTCATTTTTCTGCGTGACCAAAATCAAACTCCTATTTTCATAAGTGGAAGCGCCGCTTCTGTTTCTGTTACTTTTGTTGAAACAATTCTGTTACATTTGTTGCTAAAATTAAGTGCTGCCTGGCTGAATACAGATTTGGATACAAACTTTCATCTTTCATTGTCATTTGCTTCATAGTGTGTGTCTTTAGAAATACACACACACTTCTCTTTCTTTTTTTATTATTATTATTATTATTAATATTATTATACTTTATTTCATTTTTAATTTATAATTTTTGTGAAGCTAAGGGGGTTTTATTGTATATAAGTTGTTTTAAGTTTATTAATATTATAAATAAATAATATTTATTTACCATAAGCCTTTGTGAGCAAATGTTATTTTAGCTCAGAATGGAGAAATGCACCACTTTGTTACCAACACCCTCCCCATGTGTGCGACGACTCTCCGTACCCCCGACCTGCGCGATGATACTACCTCGGCCACGCACGTTTGACGACACCGTGTAAGCGCAACAAGACTGGTAGTTTCGAGGGGCCTACCACCTGGCCTGAAAAAAAATCTAGGGGAAACACTGCACATACACAAAAAAATAAAATAAATAAATTGGCCGGCCACCACGCTCTGCTCAGCAAAACCGGCTGATAACTTGTCTGAGCGGATTCGTCTGACCGACTTTCCGGGTTGAGCTGTTTGTTCAGTAAATGAAGTTAATCCCTGTAGCAGGATTTACTGTAAATACTCCAGTTGACCGTCTGTAGGATAAAAATCAGTAAAGGGTGAGATCCATTTGTGCACAGGAAATTGCGCCGCGAGCAATGAGCCCTCGGTAGGAGGGCTGAGCTGGCTGTTGCTGTAGAAACGTCATTCTCCACTCCGGCCTGCATACCTGCCTTCCTCCTCCTCCTCCTCCTCCTCCTCCTCCTCCTCCTCCTCCTCCTCCTCCAGTAAAGTGCCCAGAAACCAGTAGCTGGAGGAGGAAAGCTCTTGGCTTTCAGGAGCTCAAAACTTGGCTACCCAATAAGTCCGTTCCTTTCTTTAGCATGGTTTCCCCCGCACAGGTGAAAACCAACTCAGGTGAGGCTTCAGGTATGTCCTCCCCTCGCACCAGCTCCGCTCTACAGGCCGATACAGTGCTGATACCCGTGCAGGCGAGAAAGATGGTAGATCCTCCCCTAGCACCAGCCTTACCTAGACCATCTCCAACACCAGCCGTACCAGCACTTTCCCTAGCATCAGCCTTACCAGGACCTCGTAACACCAGCCTTACCAAGACCTCCTGGTAACACAATCCTTACTAGAACCTCCTCGTAAGACAAGCCTTACTAAGACCTTCTCGTAACACAAGCCTTACTAAGACCTCCTCGTAATACAAGCCTTACTAGGACCTCCTCGTAACACCAGCCTTACCAAGACCTCCTGGTAACACAATCCTTACTAGAACCTCCTCGTAAGACAAGCCTTACTAAGACCTTCTCGTAACACAAGCCTTACTAAGACCTCCTCGTAATACAAGCCTTACTAGGACCTCCTCGTAACACAAGCCTTACTAAGACCTCGTAACACTATCCTTACTAGGACCTCCTCGTAAGACCAGCCTTATCAGGACCTTGTAACACCGGACTTTCTAGGACAATCTTGTAACACTAGCCTTACTAAGACCTCCTCATAACACTGTCCTTAGCAGGACCTCCTCATAGGACCAACCTTACCAAGACTTTCTAGGACTTCCTTGTAACATTAGCCTTACTAGGATGATCTTGTAACACTAGCCCTACCAAGACCTCCATGTAACACCATCCTTACAAGGACCTAGGACTTTTGCAGGCCTTTGCTTATTTACATAATTTATCCTGATGGGAAACATTTAACACAGTGTGCAGGGTTATCCATTTCCGTCCGTGTACTCCAGTGGTCCTCAATCCAGGTCCAGGACACCCAGGGGGGTATACTACGAGGCAGGATTACATAGTTAGCTGGATAACTGCACCGAGTAAAACCCGGAACCATCCCAAATCAGGAACACGGACTGATGTAAAAAGAGCTGTTCCCGGTTTTACTCCGTGCAGTTATCCAGCTAACTATGTAATCCTGCTTTGTAGTATACGCCCCTGGTCTGCTGGCTATTGTCGTTACTCAGCACTTGAGTAGCACAGAAATTGATCAGTTAAAGCAGTTATTTTTTTCAGCTAACTCAGGTCACCTGGTTTCCTGGGTCAGAATCAGTTGCTGATCTTAAAGTGAAAACAAAAACCTGCAGACACTGTGTCTCTCCAGGACCAGGCTTGACCCCTGGCACAAATGAGACTATCCACAGCCATCTCCCAAATCTCCCCTCCGTAACCTGCCTGAACCCCACAGCAGTGTCTTCCTGCAGTACCTTGTTCTCACACTTGCGGAGCAGCTTCTTCTTGCCCAGGTCGTAGATGCGCAGCAGTTTTCCCACACCCACCAGGACACGCCCCTGGAATGGAGCAATGGCCAATGGGACATCCTCCACAGGAGTCTGTGAACAGAGTATCCTGTCAATGAATCAGTCAACCAGCCAAACAACCAATGTTGGCACAACACAGGCCCACTGTTTATTTTACTATAGCTCACTTAATTTTTTTTAAAGAGCAATTATTTTGGAAAGCATTTCATTGGCTCACTACAAGGAAAATAAAAGGTTGAGCAACATAGAAAATCATAATCAGTTTGTCAGACCAATCTTACTTTCAGTTAAGCTCCGCTAACAATGAACATTTATTAAAAAACCGGAATACAATGCACGGCTTGTTCTCAACTGCTTCCTACTCAAATTATCTATAACAAATCACAATCTCCTGCAGATTCTGAAATACGCAAAATAAGAGATAAGAATAAATGCATTAAAAACCCTTTGTTTTATGTCAATGTGGATAACAGTATATACCAAATGGCAGAAATACAATGGCTCAAGAATGAGGTATGAGTTTGGCACGGATTTCACCAATTCACACTGACACCAGTTTAAATGAAACGACTAAAAAAAGAGAAGTGCTGCTTGGCTCTATAAAGTTTAATTTTAATATGTATAAAAAGGAATATGTATAAAAATGGTTACAATTGCTACACCATTCACCCGATCTGGACGTAAAAACCCTCAAATTAAAGCTGAAAGTCTGCACTTTAACCTCATAGTCAGTGTTCCATTTCAAATCCAATGTGCTGGAGTACGGAGCCAAAACAACAAAAAATGTGTCAGTGTCCAAATACTTATAGACCTGAGTGTATGTCGCTCTCAGTATTTCATTGCAAACTAAAGAAAAACCTTTTTTTCTTTTTTTGCATTTATGTCAAGATTTTTGCATTTGTGGCACTTTAAATTATTTATAAAAATAAACTAATCTAAGCTAGCAGTGTAAACGGTACAACTGTCTTGCTTCATTTAAGCCATTGTGCAAGTTTCTGTGATGCTCACATGTAGAATTATAAAGCCTCAACATATTCAAAGCCAGAGTGTTCTGGAACACTAAGCCTCAGCAGTACCAAGCCAAGTCAATGTGCAAACTTCTAATAAAACACATTTACCTATTCAACAGAATGTTTTGTTAATGAGGATAGATGGCACGAAATAGCACACATTCTGGTCCAGAACAACATCAAACAATATTGATGGAAATATAATTTATTTTCAGTGCTTCTTAATTTGGTTAACATGCAATAGTGAAAACAATTTTCCATTAAAAAAAATCAGCTCTTGCATAACTATAGATACACTACTCACAAAAAGTTAGGGATATTCGGCTTTCGGGTGAAATTTCAGGATGAACCTAAAATGCACTATAACCTTTACAGGTGAAATTAATTTGACCTTCTCTAAACTTTTGAATGCACATGTCCAACTATTCAATGTTTCAGTACTTTTTGCACAACTTGCTGTTCTCTAACAAGGAGCTGAACGGCAAAATTCACAACAGGTGTTTGATCCATGAATCGACCAATAAATTTCCTGGTTCAATTAGAATTGGTATTTAAACAGTCCTCTTCATCATGCTGTTCACATTTTGACATCATGAGACCAAGACGACACCTAACAATTGATCAACAGTACCTCGCCATTGCGAGGCTTCAAACAGGATGTTCTCAGAGGGAAGTGGCCACTGAGCTTAGAGTGTCACAGAGTGTCATCAGCAGGTTGCAACAGAGATACAGAGAGACTGGAAGAGTCACAGAAAGGCATAGAAGTGGACGTCCTTTGGCCACATCCCACACTGATGACCGCTTCATTGTGAACAGTGCCCTGCGGAACCGGATGATGAATGCCACTCAACTCCAGGCACATTTAAGGGAGGTGAGAGGCACCCAAGTGTCACGTCAGACCATTCGAAACCGTTTACATCAGCGTGGTCTGCGTGCTAGACGACCTGCAAGGGTACCTGACCACACCACCAGGCACAGGCGTCATCGTCTTGCATGGGCCAGGGAGCATTTACGCTGGACGAGGGACCAGTGGGCCTCAGTGCTGTTCTCTGATGAAAGTCGATTCACGTTGAGCAGAAATGATGGCCGCCAACGATGTTGGAGACGTCAAGGAGAGCGCTATGCATCAGCCACTGTTGTCACCAGACGACCCTTTGGTGGTGGCGGTGTTACAGTGTGGGCAGGTGTGTCTAGTCAATACAGAACTGCCCTACACTTTGTGAATGTTACAGTGACAAGCCCATACTACCTGAATAACATCATTAATCCAGTCATTGTGCCCCTGCATGAACAACACAGGCCTAATTTCATCTTCATGGACGACAATGCTCCAGCTCATCGAGGTCGCATCATTAGGGAAAGGCTGCTGGAGACTGGGGTACCTCAAATGGAGTGGCCTGCACTTTCTCCAGACCTGAATCCCATAGAAAACCTATGGGATCAGCTGACTCACCGTGTAGAGGCTCGTAACTCTGTACCCCAGAACCACAATGACCTGAGGGCCGCCCTTCAAGAAGAGTGGGATGCCATGCCTCAGCAGACAATAAGTCGACTTGTGAACAGCATGAGACGTCGTTGTCAAGCTGTAATTGATGCTCAAGGGCACATGACAAGTTATTGAGACATTGACATTTTTGTTGTGGTATACCCACCACTGTTGTTGGCTTTTGTTTCAATAAATTGTTTGAGATGAGGAAATCACCATTGCATGCTTCTACTTAAATGCCCTACTTTCATGATACGTATAATATCACTGTAGCGTGAACTTACATTTTCCATAAATTTCACCCGAAAGCCAAATATCCCTAACTTTTTGTGAGTAGTGTATGTAAAAATGAACAATAACCATAATAAAATTAAATAGAGCACCCCCTAAATAGGTGAGAATTGACCACATTTGGCATCTGCGCAAAGGGGTAAAATTAGTGGTGAGCTTGCGAATGATGTTGAGTTCTTTCAAAACATCCGCAGAATGACGGTCCATTTCAAGCTGGTCATATTTTCAGGAGAATCATTGTCAGGATTAAAAATAAAAAAATAAAAAAACAGGCTGAGAAACAATCCAGGGAGTAGGGAGCTTAGTGAATCCAATGGGAAGATGGATCCACCACAAAAACCAACAGAAAATCAAAAATAAGAAATAAGTCAAGTGGCTTAGTAGGAAGAGAAGGCGATTTTTTTTTTTTACAGTGTGTCGCAGACATTAGTTATGCACTTTTTATAAGAAATGTAATGGAAATTGCTTGTCGACAAAACATTCAGTCTCCTGATTTTTTTTCTTGTTGATACTTGTGCATTGCGGTTGCCCAAGACGTGCCAAATATTCCACAGAAAACAACCTGCAAGTTTCTGCAGTCACTTACCTTATGCACAAACTCCAGCTTCTCCCCGCCCCCAACCAGTCGATAGGTGTAGATGAAGCCGCCTCCCACCGAGCGTGGGTTCAGAATCATATCCCTGGCCACGCCCACCAGGACGTACCAATCTTCACCGCCACTGGCGAACCGACACACAGCTACACTGTAGAGATAAATGATTCATACGCAAGAGGTGACGTTCAATGTTGTCGAGGTTCAGGCCCACACTGAAGTCTCTGAACTCACTGCTACACGAAAGCCATCATGACACAGATTTGTATTCCTTTCAAAATGTATGAATTTACTAGTCAAATTTTTTTTAAATTTTTTTTTTTTTTTACTTATAAGTATAAATGACGTGCCGATTTCAATGAAAGAATACCCCCCACGTTACCTGAACGCAGCTTCGTTCTGCTCCAGTTGTACCTGGTCCAAGGTGGTGCCCTGTATGGGGTTGAAGAGACGCACCAGAGAAGCCCACTGGCCCGACCCAGCCTTGGGTGCTCCGAAGATGGCTTCCGGAAGGTTCTCGTTGAGGAAGGCGGCGGCCATTTCTGCGGCCAGCTCCCGCTCGTCCTCCCCCGCTGCCTCCACCATTTCCTGAGGGTGGCAACAGAACAGTGAGTAACAGGGGAGGGAATCAAAGCCATGCACACACACACACACACCTCCCCGGGAGAGGGGCGCCAGTGAGTGTACACGGGGAGGGGGGCACCACAATCTCATGCACGCACCCACACCGGTCTATCACCTGTGAGACATGGTTAGAGCCCATAGAGCACAGCAGACATTATTAAAGGTGGATTTTACACTCAAACCCTGATCTAGGATCAGCACACCTGACCCAAAACCCAACTAACAATGTCATGCTAAAATCTGAAACCGATCCAGACCCAGCAACGGGCACAATTCAATTAGGCCCACACACCACCTACATGCACTAAGCTCTGCCAACTGCTCAAACACAGTGACCGCTAACCAGCACCAACTTGAAACCGAATACTAAATCAACAACGGGAGCGGTGATCCGAACATCTGGCTCTCTGCAAAATGAGGCACCGGCTGCTCCTGCATTTGATTAGGCGATCCTGGAATATCACTTCATAGGATTATGAAGCGCTTACTCCGCTCCAATGACTGCCATGGGAACGTCATCTTCTGGAGTATAGAGAGACACCAGACGGCCATGCCGGTAATCATGGTCTGTGAGAATGTGCTGCAACCACTGTGCGTGTGTCTAGACTGGAGAGGCTTTCCAGTGAAAAGCAGTCTCAAGAGTCATGAACACACTGCACTTCATACGGTGGTGCAGCGGACAAAGGCGCAGACTTTTTGTCTGTGCGGTTGCGCCCCAAGGATCGGGGGCTCGATCCCCGGTCCTGCCAGATCAGAGTATGGCCGGTGCCTTGAGGGAGTGGCAATTGGCGGGTGGTGGGGGGGATCGGAGGGAATCGTCGCACACAAGTCAGCCCTGGGCGAGCTGGAATCACGGTTAGGAGCTCGAGGAGTTTCCTCTTTCCTGCTACCGGGCAAAGGGGTTGTAGTGGCGATTCTCTAGCGGTTGCTACACGGGGGAATTGAATTGCATAGGCTCCAATTGGCTACAAAATTTGGAGAAAAAGAAAAAAAAAAAATCAGGAAAAAATAAACTCAATGGTGCTTATCCCAGGGTCCTGACGGTCCTTTGGGGGGCGATTAAAAGGTTGAGGTCCCCAAGCCCAAGGGTACATCCGCAGCATCATGGCTACGGACTTGAACCCCGTCCATTACCGAGACCTAGCCCTCCCGCATCAGCTTCACTATCGTGAGCTGCAAAGAACAGGAGGGGGTGCCCCCTGCTGGTGGGATCGGCTCACCTCGGCCATCTGCTGCTTGCGCTGGGCTTTGGTTGCCTCGGTGTAGGCGTTGTGGTCCGTCTCGATCAGGATGAGGTTGCTGGTCTCCGCGTGGATCACAAACCTGCGGGGCGTGTACTGCAGGGGGAAGGCCACCTGGTTGAAGACCGCTCCCAGTTTCTCCAGAGCCAAAATTCTAAAGGGATGAGAGGGCCAAGGAATAAGGGGGGGAGGGGCAGACAGATAGGGGAGGGGGAAATGAGATTGCGAGTAGGGAGAAATGGGGAGGAGCAGAGATGGGGAAGAAAGAAAGGTGAGAGATTAGAAAGACCAAGGTAGTCTGCAACAAACCTACCAAAAGGCATCAATTAAAACAAACGATTACATTTGCTTTGGTTTTATTTTTTAAAATAGCATTACCCACTTACACATGTCCGGGAAAATTACCACAATAACTGCAAAGCTGGCAGACTGAACATGAGCCCTTATGCAAATCCACATATCTCCAGAATGCTGACATTAGCAGATAGCCAAAGCCACAATCAAACACTTTTGTGCTCATTTTATTTCTAGCTAAAAACCCATTTGTGGGATTATGATTTTTTTTATTTTAAGTTTTGGGTATTCCATTAATACACCTCATGTATAAATGTGCATTTGATAGAAACCAAAAAATGAAAACCGAATGAGGTTATCTGAGGTGCAGGAACGGTTTTATTCGTTCCATTCCGGAAAGCCAATTTAATCATTTGTGCCAAGCTACAACCGCTTCTGCCAATTCAGAGGAGTGAAGACAAGAGTGTCTGTGATATGTGCGAGTGAGTCAGGGGTGTGTCTGATGCGTGTGGGTGAGTTAAGAGTTTTGGGTGTGTCTAAAAGCATGTGGACTTGGCCAAGAACATATGGGGTGCCTGCAAAGCTTGTGAGCTCACCTGGGATAATGTGGGTGTGTCTCTGATGTGTGGGCGTGTCTGGGGGGGTGGAGCTCACCTCAGGGTGTTGGTGGAGATGGCCACGATGCCTTCGGGACACTGCTCCGAGGCGAAGCCCGAGGCGTACTCCAGCGTCTCATAGGACAGGGGCGTCAGGTGGAAGCGGGACTGGTAAGAGTAGCTCAGCCAGGATCGGCTGGACATGGCCAGGACCTATGCACAAACCAGAGGTCAACGGTCTCCAGGGCAGAGGACGCCAAACAAAGACTGACTGCAATACCATCACCCCGGAAGAGCAGAGGAACAAGTGTATCAATGAGCAAGCCTACAGATAAGAGCACCCATTGTCTTCATGCAACGATGACAAAATCTGTACAGTCACTGCACGGATTCAGCTCTTGGCCAGACCTGAAACGTGACTTCAGTGACTTCAACTCCCCATCTGAATCAAACACAAAGGCCTCTTTCACACTGTTCAACCAGAGCACAACATCAAGTACGATCGCCAGAGATGCCAATGCATCCAATAGGGAGGACGGCGCAAAAAACCAAAAGCCGAAAGCTCAAATTCCAGCCTAAAGTTCAAATGCTTCCCAAGTTTTGCTGTCGCATTTGATAAATAACATCCCATCTGACAAATAGCATTCCAACTGAGACGTTCCATTTGTAACTTTATATAGTTAGTGGATCCAGAATTTTTTATTTATTTATTTTTTTAAACAATCCAGTGGTCAGCAACTGGCGGAAGAAGAATGACGTTTTCTCTCTTTCCATTCACTCCCATTGCATGGTGAAACAGGTCTCAAAACCACACTTAGCACAAACGAATGCAAACATGGATTATGCCGATATACAAAATCAAGAAGCGTACGTTTGAAACTTTTGAACCAATTTTTGATTGATTTGTTTTTGAAGAACTATTTTCTGGGAACTAGCAACTGTTGCTAGCTTCTTTGCTGCTCGGTTTGTTTACTTACGCAAGCTTCAGGAAGTGAGTTAATAGGGCTGTCAACATTGGCCAAAAATCACATTTGAATATTCCTTCTGAAAAAACACATAAGTTCGAATATATTCGAATATCCATTACAATTTTAAAATGTTACAATTTGACCAACTTTCAGGCTGTGTTATTGCGCGTTAGGTTCACAAGAGGACAAACCAATACAACGAGACGCATAACTAGTATAGGTACATTTAATTTCAACATAAACATGAACGCAGTCAAGTTTTTTTTTTTTTAAAACGTTAACATTCGAGATGGCTTTTAAAATCTACATACACACTTTTATAATGCTTTTGTTTGAATAAAATTAAGGCACACAATTTCGAGAAATGTTACTAAAAAGAATTGATCCTGAGGGATCATTTACAATAAAGTGCTATTAAAAACAGAAAAGTACCATCTTTGACCTTTTGGAGAGGGAACTGGGATCAGCATAGTTTTAACGTTTAACGTAGCATAGTTTTAACGTTTAATGTAGCTTACAAAGCTTGCATACAACTTTGTCTCGAGGTTCCACAATTTTGCCATTCACTGACCAAAAACCGAAGTACTTCCAAACGGGGCTTTTTAGATTGCTCGGAGTGCTAATCACTCTCTCCGCGGCTGAGCTGGTTTCCGAAACTCTCTGCCATGCTGCTGCTATTGAATTATTGGCTCTTTTCAGCTCGACGAATATGCCTATACATTTGATTTTCAATCTGCTATTAAATGAAAGTGCCGTGTCCGTCCAGTACAAGCATAGCAATGACCCGTATGCAGCGTCTTCCGTTTTCAACAGAGGAGGCTTGTATGACACGTGACTCGCTCGCTCACTACATAGGCCAGTAAGGGACACACACAGCGGAAGAGGGCAGCGCGCACTTCTCTGATCCAATAAAAAAAAATATTTTGTACACTGAGCGGAAGCCACGCCCAATAATCGAATAGTATTTTTTTATATTCGAATGTAGCTTTTTTTTCATATTCGAGGAATATTCGAATATCGAATATTAACTTACCAGGCCTATGAGTTAACAAACCTTTGTTTGGAAAAAGTGTAAAATATGACTCATATCGGGGCCAGGTATAACAGTTCAGTATGCCTTTAAGTACCTTACTTACCGGTACAATGGCAACCTGTCAGTTAACCATTACACTACACTGTACAAATAACACGGAAAAGAAAATGGATGTTCTTGAACTAATGTCTATTCTTAAGTGGGTAACAGTACATTAATCAGATTTAGCCAGAGATTAGCCTGATCAAATGAGCTTTTCACGTGTAAAACAAATATGTACATTGCTTGCTGCAAGTAACAATAAAGCTTTCAGTCTTGCTTTCTGTCTGAGTGTATGTAGTTTATTGACTGTATTTACTTCACTACAGTGAGAACCAAACTCACAACTGAGCGCTTGCTGGTTAAGACAGATTGTAGTTCTAAGAGGTTGTAGGATGAACAAATCCGTGGCTAGCACAAACTAATAGCACTAGCCCATGAAAATAGATGTTTAACGTTGCTTTTGCAATTGAACATTCAAGGTGAAATTGTTTGATTATGGCAGGGGCACCAAAGATTTGTCCCACCCTTGAGAAAATGACAGTTCTCCCTGCATTATATCTATAAAAGTGATCTATTTTCTGAATCACCACCGATGTCACATGACCGCCACCAATGATAACAAGTGATTGGAGTACACGGTTGCTATGTAAATTACATCAGATCATTAAATTACATCGTCGCATGTCATCGTTAACATGATCCTGACAGAGCCTGACAGGTCAATCTTCAGAAACCCTTCAAACTATTGACATATTTGGGATTTTTAAGATCAGGCAAGATTCATCAAGTGTCCAGCAAAAATGAGTGCTTATGTTTCAAAATTCTGGCCGCTCAAACTCTCAGAAAATATTAGTAAAAACGTTAACGTGCACATGGACCAAAGTTGGAGAACCTGATAAGTCTAAACTGTGGTCGACTCAGACAAGGCTGTCTGTTTTGCTGCTATTGGGGTCCTACTCATTTTATTCACGGAACATTGGGGAAATATGCATTTTAAAATCACAAAAACAGTCAGAATATCACATTGAAACACCACTTAAGGACAATACATTTATGTAAGAATAGTTAATATTTTAATAACAATGTTTGTATTGATTTTTGGGAAAAGGAGTTTCAGTCCCCCAAATTGTTTAAAAAGGGCTATATGGCTACATACACTCCTGCAAGAGCACTCCCATAGGGCCATAGTACTTGTCACTTTGTGCGGGTTTGGATTACAACTGCGTGAAATGGATAGAAAAATCCATTCTGGTTCACTTACAGCTTCCTGTCCCTGCATCCTGACCCGGAAGAGCTTGACCGGTCGTGACCCCAGGTAGCGTGTGCGAGTGTCAGACAGGTCGCCGGTCACCGGGTCCAGCACCGTCCGTAGCAGCACACCGTTCTGTACAGAACCGGGGAAACGAGACCGGAAGAGGGGTGAGAACCTAACGACATTGAGCCGTGGAGACGAGCGTTAGGGCCAACCCTTGTGGTTTCATTTCAATCACCTGCCAATGTAGGGCATTAGAAACAAGGTATGCAGTCTTAAGCCAATCATTGACTTTTATTAAGAGCACAAGTGCTCAAACGCACCGAAAATTGGACACAGCGGTCTACCAGGATGAGATCTCTTGATACAAATGCACACACAAATGAGACACGCGCAGGCGCACGTGCACGAGGCGCACATGCACGAGGCGAGCGTGCACTCAGGCGCCGCAAGACGAACGGGCGCGCGGACGGCATACCTGCAGTCCGATGTTCAGGTAGAGGAAACCGATGGAGCCCTTGTCTCCCAGCTCGTCCTGTTTCTCCACCCCGCCCATCTCCACTATGCAGAGAGCCTCGGGCTGGGCAGGCAAAGCCTGCATACTGAGGGGCTGCAAGCAGTCCTGTTGGGGGGGGGGGGGGGGGGGGGGGGATAGAGGGGGAGAAAGATGGATAGAGGGGGAGAGTGGTGTTACGTTTTACAGAAAAACAAAACTACCCATCATCCCCCGTGGGATTGGCCGCATTGCATTATGCAAGCAGCGAGTAACAGCACTGCTTCCTGCTATCCCTACATTTACATACTGTACCCCTTTACTGTCACCGTTCACGCATTTTCATAAACGCTGCATGTAGCACTCTAATCTTTCTCACTTCCCTCCTCCCTTCTTATTATCCTGCCGTTCGGGGGGGGGGGGGAATCCCCCCACACATCGAATGAAAACTAAATGCAATTTCCGATGTACAAACCCCAATTCCAAGACAGTTGGGACAGTGTATAAAATGTAAATAAAAGCAGAAAGCAATGATTTGAAAATCCTTTTTGATCTGTACTCAATTGAAAACAGTACAGAGACAAGATATTTAATGTTTTAAATAATCAACTTTATTGTGTCTTGTAAATATACGCTCATTCTAAATTTGACGCCTGCAACACGTCCCAAAAAAAGTTGGGACAGGGGCATGTTTACCACTGTTACATCACCTTTCCTTTAAACAACACTCAGTAATCTTTTGGGAACTGAGGACACTAATTGTTGTAGTTTTGAAAGCGGACTTTTTCCCCCATTCTTGCTTGATATAAGACTTCAGCTGCTCAACAGTCCGGGGTTTCTATTGTCATATTTTGAGCTTCATAATGTGCCGCACGTTTTCAATGGGAGACAGGTCTGGACCGTAGACAGGCCAGTCTAGTACCCGCACTCTCTGACTCCGAAGCCACACTGTTGTAACGTGCAGAATGTGGCTTGGCATTGCCTTGTTGAAATAAGTAGGGACGACCCTGAAAAAGACGTTGTCTAGATGGCAGCATATCTGTTGCTCCAAAATGTATATGGTGCCTTCACCGATGTACAAGTTACCCATGCCATGGGCACTAACACATTAACACATCCCCATACCATAAAAGACACTGGCTTTGGAATCTTGCATTGGTAACAATCGGGATGGTCCTTTTCCTCTTGGCCCGGAGAACATGACATCCATTATTTCCAAAAACTATTTGAAAGGTGGACTCATCAGACCACAGCACACGTTTCCACTTTGCATCAGTCCATCTCAGATGAGCTCAACCCCAGAGAAGTCGGCGGTGTTTCTGGAGTGCCAACTTTTTTGGAACGTGTTGCAGGCATCAAATTCGGAATTAGCGGACATTTACAAAAATCAATAGTTGATAAAGGAAAAACATTAAGTATCTTTTTTGTACTGTTTTCAATTAAATATACGTAAGAGAGAATTTACAAATCACTGCTTTCTGCTTTTATGTGCATTTCACATACTGTTCCAACCTTTTTAGAATTGAGGTTTGTAAATTTTAACTTGAATTATGCCCAGATTATGCTTCCATACCCACATGTCATCTAATGCAGCGCTCGCTCACGTAAGGTCAGAGGTGTACAGACTCTCTCCAGTGGTGATCAGTCAGAGAAGAGACATGAAAGCACTCATCACTTCCTCAGTAAGCGTGCTGAATTTGAATGCAGTCAGCATGTGGGGGGTCACTAGTGGAAGCGGACATGAAATTTTCCCCTAGCTTCGTTGCGGTTAAATCTCATTAAACATGAGCAGACCAGTACAAAAATGAAAGCTGGCAGGCAGGGCTGCGTTCGGATCCAAAATTTATGCTTTCTTCTTGTTATTCCCTTCTCGTGCTTCAAGGGGGGAATCCCCAAAATCCAGGATGAAATATGTCAGCCAGACCAAGTGGGATTCGGTTCCAATTTAAGAAAAGGGAGGGAGTAATGTTATGTAATGTTCGTAATATTCCCCCACTCCCTCGTTTAACCTCCATTTCACCAAATCCCTCAATGCAATGCTCCACACATATGGGTGGGCACATTTCAAATCTATGGCGTTGCACTTCCTATATCGGTTGCGAGGGCCGTTTAGTTCCGTTTTGGTTCGTTTCTCGTCAATCCTCCCGTGCAGACCGCCCGTTAAGTTTGCTTGCCGCACTTCGCAAATTTCGTCACAAGATAGCTCACTCGAGGGAAGAGAGCAAGGGAAGGGACTGTGTTAAATTGGATCCGAACGTAGCCCTGGTGCAATATTAAAGACGTTAAACCTGCCACATGTAGACTGTGATGACACTGCTAAAATGTGCGACCTAACAGTGGCAATAAACAGCGCTGTTCTAACTCAAGGACGGGAACAAAAGGAGGGAGGAGGGGAGAGAGATACAGGGACGATAAGAGCCAGGGGCGCCGACGCATTCAGTTTCTTTATTACTGCGTCACACTCGGTGCAGTTTCACCTGTGTTCATTCGCCTGAACTTGCGTCCCTGCCGTGATTTCCCAACACTGCCTAGGAGAGGAATGCACCCACGTGACCTCCCCCCCATTCTGGCTCAACAGACTAATATGAACGAAAGGAACCAGCGTCTACAGACAGGAATAAACATCTATGTAGGCTAAAGGTTAAAAACGAGATGTGATGAATAAAGAAACGGGGGGACATCAATAAAGTGATTTGAAATGCAAAAAATAGGGGATCCAGCTCTATTTAAAATGCACATTACTAATGGAAAAAAATTAAGATGCAACCCAGGAGCAATACACGCAGGTGGAGTAACAAACGGGCGGACAAAGGGGTGTAGGAGGGAGTGGCTCACCGAAGGGTCCAGGGAAATGATGCGGACGGTGTTGTCCACCAATCCCACGGCCAGGAAACGGGAGCGCTGCTCGCCGGGCGGCACGTTGGCCAGGCTCATGCACACAACGTCCGCAGACATCTCCTTCCTCTCAGTGTACTCATTCAGCTGCCCCGACTGGAGGGAGTGAAAGAGAGGGACGAGTGAGTGAGTGAATGCAGAGAGAGGGAGAGAGAAAAACTGGAGATCTTCAACCCATTTACCAAACACGTGTCGACTCCATCCATATGGTGCGTACATTAACTTGAAAATGACCACGCAAAGCGGGCTTTTGCATTTTAAGTTGAATTATATCATGGTTTCGGCGCACATCGAATGAAAACGAAATACAATTTCCGATGTACATTTTAACTTGAATTATGCCCAAACTATGCTTCCACGTCATCTAATGCAGCACTCGCTCACGTAAGGTCAGAGGTGTACAGACTCTCTCCAGTGGTGATCAGTCAGAGAAGAGACATGAAAGCACTCATCACTTCCTCAGTAAGCGTGCTGAATTTGAATGCAGTCAGCATGTGGGGGGTCACTAGTGGAAGCGGACATGAAATTTTTCCCTAGCTTGCGTTGCGATCAATGCTAAACCTCATTAAACACTGAGCAGGACAAGTATGAAAGTGAAAACTGGCAGGCAGGGGAGTCAAGTTTGTGAATTACAAAATTTAAAGGTAACAGAATGTAGACTTGAGCAGACGTACCTAGTTGTGTTGTAAAGGCCTAAGGGAAGTGCATGCATTCGTTCACCAAATTCAATGCTAATAGTTGACAAACTGGGCCACCATATTTTTCTGTGCTGATTTTTGTACCCCTGCCCCTAAAAAATATTAAGCTGCACATGGTGTGCCCTTATCCAACCATGTTGGTGCAAGCTCAATTCCCTCCCAAATGGATAGCAGAGGTTGCGCACAAAACACGAATTGGTAAACACAAATTGGAATTCCAAAATTGGAAAAGAGAAAAGGCATTTAAATAAAAAATCAAAAAAATCAAATAAGTGGTAAAACTACTGACCGGGTCCATCTCAAAGTAGACCAGCTCGCCACCGGTCAGTGCGATGACCACCTGCCTCTGGTTGACCGCGCAGCGCACGATGGTCTTCTTTCCTGGCGTCTTCCACTCGTTCACACGCTTATCTGCGCGGATGTGACGGATCCCGTCCGGGTACACCTGTAGGAAGAGAGCAAGGCGGGGGGGACGGTCTGAGAAACTGGGTTTGGGGGCGAAGTGTAGGAAGGACCCTGAAGATCAGTTAAATTACCTGCACCAAAGCATCCTCCCCCAGCAGGGAGCAGGACAGGGTGGGCGTGGTCCCCAGGAAGCCAGAGTCTGTTACTTCCTCTACGGTCTCTCCGATGGACAGCACCAGCGTGGCGTTCACGAAGGACACGATGATGTAAGCGTCAAATTCATCTGCGGTGGCGACCAGGGAGAGATAAAGAAGTCGTGTTCAGGGCACACGCATGCACACGCCTTTCACATCTGCGGCTCTCAAACAATAAACCAAATCACAGGCTGCAAAGGCTTTATCCGCATGTTGTGATGCAGCACTCGCTCAGATAGGATCAGAGGTGTACAGACACTCTCCAGTGGTAATCAGTCAGAGAAGAGACATGAAAACTCATCACTTCCTCAGAAAGTGTCGAAGGTCATTACCCATTAGAACTCCACACATTAAGGCTGGTCACTTTAGCAGAATACGCATTGTGCCAAAAACGTTTTAAGTAAAGTAAAACACCCTCTCCTCCCACTAATGAGTTGCCAAAACTATTGAAACTAAAGCAAACTCTGAAGGAACGGCTAGGATAATCGCAAAAACAATTTCATTAAATAGTAGGGGTTTCATCATAGAAATTAACCAATCATTCAAAAAAAATGTATTATTAAATGCCCATCAAAGCTAAAGAACCCTGGAGGAAAAAAAGTGTTATTGCAAGCCCTTGATATAGGCAAGCACCGGCCTGCTCGGTTAGTGCTTACAGGCAGTTCTGCTACACTGGTTCCACCTTTGTCAACATCATAACAAAACATAACTTAATGACGAGAACACGCTGTTCAGCCCAACAATGCTCGCCATTTTCCTACCACTAAAGGGTACCCAGCACTCCCCTACACAATAGATAGTATCCAGCACAGTATCCAGCCCCATATCCAGGCTGGTCTTGAAAACAACCAGTTTCGGCCTCTACTACATGACCTGGCAAGCTATTCCACACAGCGACTACTCTGTGTGAAGTAGTACTTCCTAATGTCTGTGTGGAATTTACCTTTTGCTGATTTCCATCTATGCACCCTCATCCTACTAACATAGCTAAACCTGTAGTCTCTTATTGTTCACTTTTTTAATCCCTTTTATGAATTTAAAAGCCTCCATCAAAGCACCCCTAAATCTCCTTTCACTCAGCTTAAAGAGATTAAGTATCCTATGTCTTTCCTCATAGTTTTTATCTTTCATACCAGGAAACAATTTAGTTGCCCTTCTTTGGACCTTTTCCAGAGCCTCTATATCTTTTTTGGCAACACAGTGCCCAGAACTGCACACAGTACTCTAAGTGTGGTCTGATAAAGGAATTGTATAACATAAGCCTAACTTCCTTGGATTCATACTCAATACTTTTGGCTATATATCCCAGCATCCTGTTAGGCTTTTATACTGCTACAGCACAATGCCTAGAACCTGAAAGGCTTGGGTCAACTACTACTCCCAAGTCTTTTTCAAATTGAGCACATTCCAATTTTGTTTCTCCCAAAGTAGTCCTGCCTTATGTTTTTATTTCCCACATGTAAAACTATGCTATGCTGAATTTCATTTACCAGGTTTCCACCCACTTCTGGATTCTGTTTAAATCTTATTGGATTACTTTAGTAGACTCCAAACTGTGCGCTAAACCTCCCAGTTTTGCACCATCAGCAAATTTAACTAATGTACTTTCAATGTCCCCATCAAGGTCATTTATGTAAATAAGGAGTAGTAGTGGTCCCGACTCCCAACACCAATCCTTGTGGGACTCCACTTCCCCACAGTACCATGCTCCGATGAGATCCCCCCCACTATTACTCTCTTATACCCTGTAGCCAGTTCCGAACCCATTCTGAAATGCTTCCTATAATTCCTACTGTCTTCATTTTGATAATGATTCTCATGTGGTACCTTATCAAATGCTTTTTGGATAAGCCTTGTTACAATCAAAACACTAGGTAGCTTCCTCAAAGAATGCCAAAGGGTTTGTCTGGCATGACCTTCCCCTGCAAAAACCATGTTGGCCATCTCAAGATGTTATCTTCAAGAAATATTTCCAACTGATCTTGATGATAGATTCCAGTATTTTACATGTGATAAAAGTTGAACTGACAGGCCTATAGTTTCCTGGATCAGTCTGATTGTCTGGTATTTCTAGTAAAGACCAAAAATATCTACCAGTGGTTTATAGATAATCTCACCTAACTCTTTGAGCACCTTGGGTATATGCAATCAGGGCTTGCTGCCTTATTTGTCTTTAGTTGTAAAGTTGTTTTAGTTGTCTTTTCTTATGCAATTTATCTAGTACTTCTCTGTCCCTTCAATATCTGCTCAGACATTTTGAGTACTGAATATTCCTTCTGGCCTATTAGTAACCTCCTCTCTGGTAAAACTCTCAACAAAAAACCGTTTAAGGCATTAGCAATATTTTTATAAAGCAACAACCCCTCCTTGTTCTTAATGCACTTAAGCTCCTCCTTAACTTTCCTTTTCCTACTGCAGTATTGAAAAAACGTTTTGAATTACTTTTTGCATCTTGAGCAATTTGCCATTCAAACAGCCTTTTAGGTACCCTTAATTCTTTTTTAACCTTAGCACTAGGGCTGCACGATATATCGCAACGATAATTATCGATTGCAATAACGGCCGTTGCCACCGTGTGGGGCGCCTTTCTTTTCGTCTTTTTTTTCTTTAAGTATACCCAATATACAGCAGTAAACATCCAAACCTCAGAGGCTGCGTTAAATAAACATCACCGCTGATATCTATTGAGTGTTGATAAGACAGCCAACCAGCAGCAAGGTCGTACAGCTTTCACGTGATCATGTGATGTGTTTTTGTCAATCGCATGAAAGGTGCAACGCCTTTCTGTGATTGTCCGTCTTATCAACACGCAGTAGACAGTGATGACGTTTTTCCCCCGGAAGAATTTCACACGGGTTTTGAAGTTTAGATTTCTACCGCATCAAGTATAATTAAAGAGAAAAAGACGAAAAGGCAATACCCCACATGCCGGCAACGGCCGTTATTGATCGATAATTATCGTTGCGATATATCGTACAGCCCTACTTAGCACGCATATTACAACATTTAGCCTTATTGCTCTCAGTATTGTCTCTTTAATACAGCTTATAAAGTTTTTTCTTTTCCCTCAAACTCTTCTGTATAGCTTTATTCATCCACTGTGGCGACTGCTTTTTCAGCTTACTTTTCTTGACCTTTGGAATGAATTTACATCGTGCATCAAGAATAACCCTTTTGAACCTGCCCCACTTTTCATTCAGTCTTGCAGTCAAGAAGTTGCGCCCAGGCTATATTACTTAAACACGATCGCATCTTGTTAAATTTTGCATGCCTAAAATTTAAAATCCTGGACTTAGAGGAGGCCCTCTTAATTTGCCAAAGTACCTCAACACTAACGAAACACGAAATGGTCACTTGTCCCAAGTGGCTCCACTACCTCTGTGCTGCAAATTCGGTCAGGATCATTACATAGCACCAGATCCAGAATTGATGTCCCTCTTGCAGGCTGACTGAAAAACTGTACCAAAAAATGGTAATTTACAACACAGTTTTCCTCACTTTTTCCTTGTCCTGTCACCAATAAATAGCAGGGTAATTGAACCAAGTCACCCATAATAGTCTTGTATCACGGATTAGATAAAAGAAATTCAATAAAATGTCTTGAAGCATATCCAAAATAAACTGTAGGGGGCCGGCTGGAATTGTAGCTAACAGAGCTGCATTGTCCAGTTCTGAGCTGGCATTTGGCAGCAGTGACCCTGTTATGAAAGAGAACGCATCTGAAAAGTCATGTGGTATCCGGGAAAAAGGCCTGGCACTGATAACTCATAAACCCAGAATTCAACATTGACACATCCGAGGGAGGCTGCACTTTGCGGGGACTCGGTGGATTAAGCTTTAAACCGACTGCACTAAAGTAAACAGGTTATCATTACTGCTGTAACACTGTGCGTCCTGCCCTCCTTGTCAGTGACCGTGTGCGTGTATATCTGTGTCTGCACTGATTCAACTGGCCTGGAGCCAGCGTGCTGCATAAGAGTCCCAAGGCCAGCAGCCATAAGCACCGGGCACGCTCAGACGTGGCCCCGTTCCAATCGACGATGTGCATTCCAACATGGTGTGCAAACATTACATTACATTTATTTAGCAGACGCTTTTATCCAAAGCGACGTACAGTAAGTGCGTACAGAGACATCATCATCATTACAGAACAGACGAGGCAAAGCACATCCTTTGCATAATGTAGCAGCTATCCGTAGCAACTCCGCCTGCTACCCGTGTGAAATTCTTCCGGGGAAAAAACGTCATCACTGTCTACTGCGTGTTGATAAGACGGACAATCACAGAAAGGCGTTGCAAACCCCTGCTGCACGACTCTCTCACCGCTATTACGAGATGCCGGGTTAATTCCGACATGGATTCATTCACTGCTGTAGATGCTCAGCCATAAATCTAACAGAGTAGCAGGCGGAGTTTCTGCCGCAACGATGAAATACATTTATCCGTGTCATCATGCTGCATTCTTCTTATGTGGCACTTAAGCCCTCCAACACTGCAACTGGTAATAACTTGTGATCTGGTTGAGAGCACCTGCAAAACGAATGCAGATTCAAAAGGTTCTGCTGCAGGTTTCGAACAACGGCCCTTGCTGGCTGCTGTGCACGACAAGGGATGCGATTGGCCCATCGAGCTAAAGACCAAGGCGCCCAGCGAACAGACCGATTCACACTCTTACTGCTTCTCCGGGGGGGTGATGTCACATTATGTAGCAGACGGTCACGTGCTAACTTGAGTCTCTGAACACGCATGAAAGAGAGCAAGACTGAATGAGAGAGGGACAGAATGAAAGATTGAGAAAGAGAGCTCTACAGTACCTTCAATGTGTCGGCGCACAGTCCATACGGCATTGGGGTTACCGGGCAGCTCAGATACGGCCATCTCTGACACCTGGTATAAGATGGAACACAGACACAGTTACAGGATTAAACACGCACGCACATACAGCGCCTCACTATTAGTGTGTGTGTGTGTGTGTGTGTGTGTGTGTGTGTGTGTGTGTGTGTGTGTGTGTGTGTAGGGGCAGGATCAGAGGTGTACAGACTCTCTCCAGTGATAATAAGTCAGAGAAGAGACATGAAAGCACTCATCACATCTACGTGGCTTAAGTGTGCATGAACAGAGATGATGTGCATTACGGAGCGCACAATGTAAACGGCCCGGTTTTACCTCCAACCCATGCCTCAGGACCCTCAGGGTGGATTTGGGCCCCCGACCGCACGCCACATACAGCTGAGGAGTGTCCTCATTCGCCAGATCAGCAATCTGCAGACAAAAAGGAGATAGAGGAACATAAGCGACCATGATACTGCACAAACACATTACTACATAACCACCAAACTACTGCACAAACACCACATTACTACATAACCGCCAAACTACTGCACAAACACATTACTACATAACCACCAAACTACTGCACAAACACATTACTACATAACCACCAAACTACTGCACAAACACATTACTACATAACCACCAAACTACTGCACAAACACATTACTACATAACCACCAAACTACTGCACAAACACATTACTACATAACCACCAAACTACTGCACAAACACCACATTACTACATAACCGCCAAACTACTGCACAAACACATTACTACATAACCGCCAAACTACTGCACAAACACATTACTACATAACCACCAAACGACTGCACAAACACATTACTACATAACCACCAAACTACTGCACAAACACATTACTACATAACCACCAAACTACTGCACAAACACATTACTACATAACCACCAAACTACTGCACAAACACATTACTACATAACCACCAAACTACTGCACAAACACATTACTACATAACCACCAAACTACTGCACAAACACATTACTACATAACCACCAAACTACTGCACAAACGCATTACTACATAGAAACCACCAAACTACTGCACAGACACATTACTACATAGAAACCACCAAACTACTGCACAGACACCACATTACTACCCAACTATACCACATTACTACCACAATACTGCACAAACACATTACTACATAACCACCAAACTACTGCACAAACACATTACTACATAGAAACCACCAAACTACTGCACAAAAACCACATTACTAACCAACTATACCACATTACTACCACAATACTGCACATAATCGCCACATAACGACATAAAACCCACCACACCACACAAAAGCCATCAGCACTACACAAAAAACCATCCCAATATTACAGAAAAACCATGCACAGTACTACACAAAAGCTAACCAGGGTTTTTCCTGGCATGAAAATGGCTTATGGGTAAGCCCCATAATTGGGCGAGCGCTTAGGGTCGCACGTCGGGTCATTCCACATTGTTAGCATTGGACAATCCTAAATTTGCCCCCAAATGCGTGGCAAAATAGCTAATTATAATCTATTAAACTGAAAAATGCAAAAACATCAGAAAACAGAGAGAAGGCTGTTATGTTTAGTCATCATCCGTCTTTCCATGTTCATCCATGAACATAAAAGTTGTGCAGAAAGTGGCTATAAGACAAATTGATAAAAAAAATACATATTACAGTGCATGGATGAAACATGTTAGGTTTAATAGTCTGTTTTTTTGAGAAACAAGGCTCCACAGCTCAACTGTCCGTCACTGATTTGACAATGACGTTTCTGCACAAACAAGCCGTTGTAACCTCACTCAGAACTAGTGTTGTCACGATACCAAAATTTTGACTTCGATACCGATACCAGGTTTAGTATCATGATACTCGATACTGAAACGGTACTTGAAACTGAAACGATACTGATTCGATACTCGGTACCTCTACTGAAATGACCTTAACCCTATTTACTTTGGCCCTTCAGAGGCAATTTCCTCCTCGTTTCTACTAGTTTTATTTAAATGTCAATATCTAAATAAATATTCCCTGCACATCCATGGTTTTAAGTTCGAACTGAAGAAGAAGCTGTATCATTCAGAAATTTGCTACAGAATACATTTATTTCAGAATAGTCACATACAGTACAGTGTTTCCCCTAGATTTTTTTTCAGGCCGGGTGGTAGGCCCCTCGAAACTACCAGTGTTGTTGCGCGTACACGGTGTCATCAAACGCGCATGCGGGGCCGAGGTAGTATCATCGCGCAGGTCGGGGGTACGGAGAGTCGTCGCACACATGGGGAGGGTGTTGGTAACAAAGTGGTACATTTCTCCATTCTGAGCTAAAATAACATTTGCTCACAAAGTCGTATGGTAAATAAATATTAGTTATTTATAATATTAATAAACTTAAAACAGAACTTATATACAATAAACCCCCCTTAGCTTCACAAATGATATTCAGAACTATACAACTTAAACCCAGGACAAGGAGTTTGTTTCTACCGGTTTTTAAGGACTGTTTCTGGATCAGCTATCTTTGCAGCACTGTAGAGCTGCTTTTGAGACTCCTCCATAGTGCTGATCCATAATCAGTCCTTAAAAACATGCAGAATCAAACTCCTGCTTCTGCAGTATTAGCTTTTACTCTACACTAAAATGTAAGAGTTCTGGTCAGATAGCGAAACGGACGAAAGTGCGCCATTTTGCGTAGAGGCGGAAACTATAATTACACCCTCATAATATCAGCGCTGCCACTGAAAAGGCCTAACGGGAAACCGAAGCTGTTTTGGCAAGGGTTTTTCCAGATGCTATTTTGATCATTCCAGCATTCTGCGGTAAGGGAAATATTGCAGCTACATAAAAGAAAAAGAAAAAAAAGATAATATTAAAAAAAAGAATAATATTAAAAAAATTTTTAAAGTACCGAACGTCGGAAAATTCTAATACCGAACCGTTTTTTTTTTTAAGTATCGAAAAAGTACCGAAGTTTCGGTGTACCGTGCAACACTACTCAGAACTACAGAACACTTTTCCCAATGACAATGATTAAAATCTTATAAACGCTGGGGTCCTTGATGAAAGAACACAATGGGATTTTGTCTGCCGTGGCTTTCTCCCGGCACATTCCTCCGCAGCTCTGATTGGCTTGTTGGCGTTGCTGCCCACTAATCATACATGTGTCCTGCCCAGAGAGCCCATGAATGTGACGTTTTGCTGTCGCGTTTTCCTCTCTGCCTCCCTTTATTTTTCTCAGATTATCAGAGGGCTGCATTGTGCCGCAAAATACATTTATTCTGACTGTAGTTTTATAGGTTGGTTTTCCCTTGTTCCCCCCGCTCTAAAATTTAGCTTTGGCGCACGCCAAGGATTTCTGTACACAGGAAAAACCCCGCAAACCCCCTTCGTGTACACACACACGCACACACACACGCACGCACGCACGCACGCACGCACGCACGCACGCACGCACGCACGCACGCACGCACGCACGCACGCACACACACCTGGCAGGACATGATTGGGGACAGGTTCTCCTGCTCGTCCACCAGCACCAGGTTCTTCAGCGGGCGGGGCTGGAAGAAGAAGGTGTCGCCCTCCTCGAGGGGCATGGCGGAGGAGAACTCAGGCTCCTCGTCATCATCTCCCAGGTGGGCAATCTGGTACAGGTAGCTAAAGGAAAGGAGAGAAAAGGGATGTGCAATTTGGTAAAGGTGACCAACACAGGAGAGGGCGATGTCACTGCTTTGCAAAGCTGTAAATGACAGTGGAAAGAGAAATGTATGAGACTTGTGTGACAGTGAGTGCTGCAGCAATAGAAAGATTGAAGAAGAGTGCCCCAGCGGGGTGGGGGGTCACGTGACTCACTGGTTGCCAAACTCTGAAGACACAAACAGGAAGCCGGTTTTCAGCACGCACATGGCCGTCGCCACGGGGATGGTGTCGAAGTATTTCATTCTGATCTCCGTCACCTGGGAAACACCGCAGATTTAGCCTATGACCTCATTCCTAACTCCAAAATGCAGCATTCAGCAAAAAAGGGGCCGTTAATGATCGAATCGAGGCGTGGTAACAACAGAAATGGGAGAGAATCACCTTATCATATGGAAATGAGTAACTAACTGATCACTGCACTTTGCTGTGGAGAGCCAAAACTTTTGATTGGTTCAAACAAGTCAGTGACTGACAGCTACGTGTAGGGCCACCAATTGTGGGGTTCCCGAAATCGCATTCTCTCACCACCTCATTTGTCTGTGTGTGCAGTGCGTAGGAACATAAGAGCTGACATGACAATACAATAAGTCAGAGATAACAAAGGAGGACCAATCTTGGACAACCAAGCCAAACCCCATCTTCCTGGGCTGGCTCTTGATAGGTGGGTAGGATTGTTTTCCCTCTCATGACTCCATGGTTTCTCAAACACTGTCTTCATAGTTATGCAGCCATAGATTACTCCTGGCGGGGGCACTTGTCCAACCCTCCCACCCCTTCCACCCCTTCCCCACCCCCCACCCCTCCAGTTGGTGCTCCTGCTGCTCTATTACACTTTCCCTAACTGTTTTCTCTCTCTCTTTTTCTACATTCTGCCGGCGGGGCTTATGCCCCGCATCTCGAGAGTTGCTGTCCGGCTTCCTGTCCGTTGCCACTTGCCCCTCCCTCCTTACCACCGCTGCCAGCTGCTCCCGCCGCCATCGGCGCCCGGTTCCCCACCATCACTGCCGCCACATCTGGACTGTCATCTAGCTGCTGCAAATTATATTATCATGGACATTGGCTGTTTTGACCATGTTGGTCTTTAAGCCCTAGACCCTGAGCCGACCAGAGGAGGATGGGTTCCCCCATTGAGTCTGGTTCCTTCCAAGGTTTCTTCCTAGTTACACCAGGGAGTTTTTCCTTGCCACTGTTGCCCTTGGCTTGCTCTTGTGGGGGGTTTAGGCTGGGTTTTGCTGTGAAGTGCATTGTGACAACTTGTGAAATGCGCTATATAAATAAATATTGATTGATGATTGATTGAAAGATCACACAATAAAGCTAACATTTTCTTCATGTGATTGCCAACCCATTAAAGCAGTAAGAGTGACATCGTTAATATTCACTTTCTTAACTCAATATGGTAATATGGGTGGGAAATGTAAAATTGTGTCTATTGTAAAATCAGAATAGCCACCCAAAAGAGAAAACCACTGAAAACACAAATGTCATAACTGGCGCCCTTTGACCTCGGACACCCCGCCCTCGTCTGTCCCTCACCATCTCCTCGTCCGTCTCCAGGGTGACCTTGAAGATGTCGCCCTGCTCGGTCTGGGCCAGGAAGAAGAACATGGACTTGGTCTTGTGCGTGGCCGAGCAGACGAAGATCATGCCCCGCTCCGGGTCGTCCAGGTCATTCTGTACAGGAGGAGGAGACGCGGGGTCAAACGCCGACACGTTTACACACACACCTTTAACACACGGTCCTATGCACAGCGGTTCACACACCTTATGCATTCGCTCAATTTGTTTACACGGCGGAATACATTGCTGTAGCAAGTCAGGTTACGTGCCCCGCTCGAGGTCACCGCAGTGCCCCGCTCGGGAACTGAACCTGCAACCTCTAAATTACAAACCCAGTTCCCCACCCATTATATTACACTGCTGCCAGGAAACAGACCCAATGAAGGCCAGGTGGACGCCACCCGCACCCCCTCTCCCAACCCCTCACTCACCCTTCTGCGTGGGATGGGGCACCGGATGTCAGGCTGGTCCCCAAAATTTTTATAGGTGATGTAATTCTCAGAGCAAATGAGTACACCACTGGGGCCATCTGAGCCTCCCGGAACTGAGAGAGAAAGGAGAGAGAGAGACACACACAGAGTGAGATTTATCAAATACGGGTTGTGTTGGCTCCGCCCACGTCGTAATGCAGCGCTCGCTCACGTGAGATTAGAGGTGTACAGACTCTCTCCAGTGGTAATCAGTCAAAGAAGAGACATGAAAATACTCCACTTCCTCAGCAAGCGTGCCAAATTAGAATACTAACTTTTCTTCACAATCTGGAGTATTCAATCCAGTAGGATTCTTGTTGCTACTACTCTTAGGTGTGGGAATGTTTATGTAAGGGACTGAGATGACAAGTCCACAGACTCTCCAGTAAGAAAGTCAAGAGACATGAATATATTCATAACACCGACAGTGCAACTACATGCCAAGTCACTCTTTACACACAATACAAACACAAAAGAAAGCCCTCTTGGAGGAAACTCCTCTTGCACTGTCCTCTGGTGGCAGATATAGCACAGTACCTATTCTGCCTCACACTTCTCCCTGGTGGCAGATATAGCACAGTACCTATTCTGCCTCACACTTCTCCCTGGTGGTAGATATTGAGATATTGTGCAATAGTGGCCACGAGGAAGTCATCACACACTGCCCCCTGGAGGTAGTTACTGTAAAATACCTGTGCTGAGGAAGTCGCCTCACAACGCCCCCTGGTGGCGGAAGCGCAGTAGTACCTGTAATGAGGAAGTTGCCGTGCTCCTCCAGTGCCTCGCTGTACTTGCGCACCACGTGATTCAAACCCAGGTCAAGCTCGTAGAACGTGAGCGTCTGCTGCGTGTTGGCCGCCGCCTCACCCGTCGGGTCATTATCCGCTTCCTGGAGAGAGGGGCGCGGGGAGCAGAGCAGAGAGAGAGAGAGAACAGGAAGGAAGAGAGACGAGCGCCAGACAAAGGCAGACAGAGGGAGAGAGAGAAGGGGGGAAGGGGGAAGAGGAAAAAAAAAAAAAAAAAAAGGGTTCACAGGTCAGTTGCTTTATGGATGAGTTGGCAGACGTACAATTTTGCAGCCTGATCAGCGACTTTAAAAACAGTCCAAAATCACGCGTGTATGTGTGTGGGCGCGCATATGTGATTGAGAGTCGGGGCTGAGATCAGAGGTATACAGACTCTCTCCAGTGATAAAAAGTCAGAGAAGAGACATGAACTCATCACTTCAACAGTATGTTCAGGGCTGCAGCACAATGAAAGCTTTCACAGGAAGTACAGTGTGTTACTCTCACGGAAAGTAGTTTGTGGCCTATGTGGTTCCCAATAACTTGTATGACCCAGTCACTACGCAAGGGACTGGAACAGTGAATGAGGTTACCAACTGCATGATTTTATTGCAATATCTGCTTATCGTACGCGTGTCCCTTAAGAACGTCAATTAAACTGCATTTAGCATGGAGCATTTACATTACATTCAACTCATGTAGCAGATCGCTGTATCTAAAGGGACTTACAATTTAGGAGCCCTACATAATGGTAGCTTGCACAGAGCACATTGCATTGTGTTATATGAAATTCTAGGGGTTATGAACGTATGGTGTGAGTGTGTGTGTGTGTGTGTGTGTGTGTGCGTGTGTGTGCGTGTGTGTGTGTGTGTGTGGGTGTGGGTGTGTGTGTGTGTGTGTGTGTGTGTGGGTGTGGGTGTGTGTAGCCGGGGCCCTCACCTCATAGTCCATCTCCAGGCAGGCGAACATGGGGTTCTCGAAGCCCACGTCCACACCCACCACGTGGTACACCAGGGTGTTGGCCTTGTGGGCCTCCAGCGGAGAGGAGATGGTGAGGCGCGCCGCCGCGTCACGGTTCAGAATGTACACCAGCTTCTGCTTCTCAATGGCACCTGGGGAGGGGCACCACAACTGGCCAATGAAAGTACAGCCTGCTGCATTCCTGATGAGTGACCGCCCAATAAAAACACAGCCCGGTTGTATTCCTGATGCACAACTGCCCAATTAAAACAGTCTGGCCTACGCCCGATGCAGGCAAAGCAGGGGTGAGGAGAAACGGCTCCTGAAGAGCCATTTCAGGTTCTGGATACCACGCCAACAATCTGCCATTAATTATTTAATTAATCCAATGATTTGCCTGACCTTTTGCTAAATTTACTGACAAGCTCATGGATAACAGATGAAGGCTGCTTGAGTTGCACTGTACTGTGGTTTCATCGGAGAGTGAACCGGTATACGACGTACACCGTCTACAACCATCTGACCCAGGGCAACTGGCCGAAGCGAAACCCAGAATATGTCCCTCAAGGAAAGGGGTACCCCACCCCTGATCATGTTTTACAGATTTCATATTTTACCATCTTAATTGGGACAAATTAGACGACGCAAGCGACCAAGCATTTAATAAAACTCAAAACAAACAAGCAGGGCCCTTTATGGGCTGTCAACATTCCACACAAAACAGCCGTTAAATAACAACACGCCAATGACAAACAGCTGTTTGTTGCATCCTGTAGTGGATGGAAAACATGCACGCACAGCAATCCAAAAATAGATGAGAAAATGAGAAATAGATTGAGCTAGAGCAGGAACTTAAGGGTTTACTTCATTTATTTGCAAACAGCTATGATGACATACAGAAGCGCTGTGTGTCGAAAGAAATAATCAGGTGGCTTCGTAAAAACAATGCCTTAGTGTCAATTTCAGTAGTTTTTGTGAGTCCTCTAGGACAGCAGCATTGACCAATAAATGACACCAAAAAGGTTCCCTTTATGCAGTCCTGATTTGTTCACACTAGGGATGTAACGGTATGAAATTTCACAGTACGGTATATACCAAAATACCACGGTATATGGTATTTCACGGTATGCACCCCCCCCCCCCCCTTTTAATTAAACGTATTAGTATGGCACCATCGAAAAAACAAACAAGTATTTTGCTTTGAAGAACAATCTTGCTTTATTGAACTGAAACGTGTGTGCGTGCCTGTGCGTGTGTATGTGTCTGTGTGTATTTAACTGAAACTCATGTATTAGCATTGTAACATTTACATAAAAATATGTAACGCAAGGGTCCTCCTTGTGACCTAATATGAGAACATTTACACAAGGGTCCTCCATTATGAACTTATTTGTTTAGGTCAGGTTGTCATGCAAGAAAGACAGCATTAAAGACGGAAAATACACACAACAATCTTGTAATCTAGTGCAGTTTAATAATGTATATTAAATTACAAAGTCCACTGTTGCAATTCAATATTGCTAGCAACTTGAAGAGTGAGGTTTTATTTTTTCCCCTAGCTGTCATGAGCGGAGCTGTGGGTAGGTAACCCTCCATTGTAGTGGCGTGCAGCGCCGTGCATATGCGCATTGCGCAACATAAATTTATACCGTGGGCCAGGGTATTACAGGGAAAGGCTTACGGTTCAGAACCTGGGTTGCTTGATACCGCGGTATACCTTCAAGCGGTATACCTTCAAACGGTATACTGTTACATCCCGTGCACACAACGTGCAGTACGTGAAAAAAATCCGCTATACTATTTTCCAACTGTCCTGTGGAAGTGTCACGTGTTGTTCTTGTATTTGAAGGAAAACTTCAGCAAAACTGCGCCTCTTTTTAAAAAAAAAAGAAGCTTCACGTCATTTATGCGACCAAAATGTTTGTGTACTTCTTGAATTGTGCTCCCGAATATACTCAGCTAAACTCCGGAAGCAAGTGTATCATACAGGGGTTTAAAGTATACTACATTTAGAGAAAATTTGACCTACTTAACTTTTTCATCCCGTCTACTCAACAAGCCTACCTAATAATATTAGAAGGGTGCTAATTCGGACACAGACCGGGTCAGTGGAACCGCAGTAAACTCGCGGGCCAATCAGTGCTCAGCATGTTGAATAAATTGAGAGGAGGTTTGTCTCACCAATCATGACAGCTCTGCCCTTGGGGTCTACGGCGAGAAACTGCCCAGGGACAATGCGCCTGCAGCCACTCTTGCCGAAGGTCTCCTGGTGCACCTTCTCAAACATGTTCTTGGACGGGTGGTACTCCAGGATCACGATGCGCCCAGAGTCACTGCCCACCACGATATAGTCTACACACAGGGATAAGACTCATCTTACTTGTAGAAAAAACAGTGGAGCTCCACCAATCATGGAGTACATTTGCAAATGCCAATGGTGATTGGTGGATACTTTCAAGCTACTTTATGATAATTCCTACAGTGATCCCAGAAGCATAGCCAGAAAGCAAGGCTAAGTTTATTATTCTACACAGGAATGATAACAGATGAAAACAGTTGTGCTGTCATTTTACTTCATATCACAACTGTCTTCTCCCTATTTTATCATTCCTGTCTACACTTAGAAATAGCTTTTCAGTTCCATAACTTAACTCAGTGACAATGTTCTCCTTTCAGGGAAATTCCCTTTTCATTGACACAAAAAGAACAGCCATAACCAAGACACATTTACATCAATAAAATACATCTAATCCTATTTTAGAAGTCACTCACACAATAAATGCATGCAACAGAAGGCCTCTCTGGATATACAACAGCAAGAAATCTACCATTCATCAGTATTTCATATTTTGTAAAAATGATTCCCTTTAGCATATCCTAAAAGAAAACGTACTGAATTTCACATACCCACTCTTTTAGCGACTTCTTCAGCCCTATAGCCTTCTCTCAACACAAGGAGGACTTCCCTAGTCCTGGACAGCCTCAGGGTTTGCTTATTTTCATTGATACTCCGCACTTCATTGATCAACTAAAGGAGTTGATTACAGTTACCTCAACTCATCTGGTTTATTGGGTCTGAATTGGTTGCCGATTTTAAGGTGTAAACTAAGCCAGCAGACCCAGCGGACCTCAGGGACCAGGACGGCAGACCCTTCTCTATGCAAATGGGCAATTGTGTATCTGGTCTGAACTGAAGCATGGTTCTGTTTACCTTTGGTCCCACCAGTGAGCCTGAAAGCCATGAGGGAGCGGATGACGCCGAACACCTCCATGGTGAGCAGCGTGTGCACCTTCCCCGTGTTGGCATCAGGGCGCAGCAGCTCCAAAATCTTCCCCCGGGAAACAACAATCTCCTGCAGCTTGGTTCCTGGAAGGGATTTTTCAGAGAAAACATTGCAGCAGAGACCGATAGGTTTCCAGGTCATAGAGCATGTGGTGGGAGAGAAGGGGGAGCTCTAGGGACTACCGCAATTGGCAACTGATGGACAACGCTTACCAGAGAAGTTGCCATGTATGGCGTGGGTGATGCCCGTCGCTCGCTGCAGAGTCAGGTTGTATAGAAACATGATGTCTGCTTCTTGACCTCTGGGGCACAGGAAAAAGAGAGCGACAGAGGCTCCTTGTTCTCAGCACAGCTGAAGGAGATTTAAAAAAAAAAAAGGCTCATTTAATTGCGTAGGGGCTAGTGTGGCATAATCGGAACATGGTTCTTGGTTTCAGTCCCCCAAGTCCCCTTCTTGTTCTGCCCTTAAGAAAGCATTTTAAATTATCTTTATATAGAATATAGATATTTCTAAACCAACCAGTTAACCCGAAACACTTGTCACGCAGGCAGGGAGCGTTTCGTTAGTTCCGTCAAAATAGCCAAGAAGCACGCACACACACACACACACACACACACACACACACACACACACACACACACACACACACACACGTAGAGTAAACAATATTACTAGATAGGAAATTTAACCGGCCATATTGAAAATAACGTTATATAGATATATAATGATGTTGTTTTTTTACCCCTTGTTTAGGAGTTTAACGTAACTTGGCTAATAATGTTCGCGCCAGTAACCTTGTACAGCAAAGTTGGTGAACTAACTCAGCAAACAATACCCACTTAGCTTCCATAATAGATCTTGGCTATCACCAATGATCACAACCTTGAGTGCAATTAAAGAAAGCCTTGTAACGTAAAGTTATAACATTTCAAACAAATAAAGCTAATGTCCACAAAGTAGATTAAAACAGGATATATATCTAAGCTGCATGCCGAATGTGAGTCGTTACCGGAATGCAGTTCGGGCCACATAATTAGCTAACGTTAGCTTGTCAGAGAACCAAATTAATTACTAAAGACCTAGCTATATAAGGGATGCATCATATTAGCCATTGGATTGCGGAGCTAATAAATCACAAATACAACCACGGAGTTTGGTGCAACAAACGAAAACGTACAATGGAGACTAAGTTTGACACTACCGATCGAATGAATGCCCCTCGTAAAATTCAGTGTCCCCTGCATCGGAAAACCGCCAAAACCGTAATGTAATGTTACACATTTCCTGGAAGATAAGATATACACCTGATAAGATTCAGTAAACCGTACAGATGATAGGAGAGTATATCTTACCAGTTGATCGGCCGGGATGGTTTCGATGTAAAAGAGATTCAAAATTATACCATCCCCATTCAATTGTCCATTGGTTAGAACGTAGTCGAGAAGGTGCCGATTTGGGGGCCTTCGTCTGCAACATGAGATGGCGTCTATGTAGACGTCGTACAAGATGCCTTTAAAAAATATACAGAAATTCGAAACACATTTGTGTTTTAATTAAAATATCGCTACCATACTTTTTAACTAATATGTTAAACCTGTTGAAAATACTACATTTTGCAGCGAATCGTAATATTACGAAGTTTTACAGATAGGGTCCTTGCACCAAGGCGGCGCAGGCGCACGCCATAAACGACACGGATCGGGGGGGGGAATATATGCGGAAGTGACGCGTTTTGTGTTTATGTGGGAAAAGATGTCGGAACGCAACTTGTCTGTGGCGATGAAACGGAGTGCTTCGGTGGGTTCCTCCGCTGTCAGCATGGACACTATCGAAAGCCTGACAGAGTTGGACGAGCTAGAGCGGGTGTACCAGCAGCTGTGCGAAGAGGAGGTGAGAATGGAGGGATAGGGGCAATGAAGAAGTAGGAATTGATCTCCTATTACGGTGGGGCTCCTGTCCAGTAACAACGTTTGTCAGGGTTGTGTGAATCCAGAGGGCTAGATCTGGCCCGAGTTATTCAAACCCTGGCAGCGAAAATTATTCGCTGGTAAATTAAATTGAATTAATATATATAATCCAGCTTGAAGACCACCCATTGACTTGATTTCGGTTATCGATGCAGCAGCAATGTAACACAGTGCTATTATCTTAGCATGGGTGACTGACAGGTATTTAACCATTGCGCCGTTCTCCTCCTACAGAAGCAGATGGACTCGGAGCTTGAATCGCTGATCAGTCAACGAGGCAACATAGAGACCAAGATGGTCGCTCTGCAGAGGATGGGGTAAGTGCCCCTGATAGTTGAGAAGGGCAAGCGAGGTTTTAACTTCCTATAAGGGTTATGTGCCATATATGCCATATATGCCCATTCCTGTTCACAATATCTGTTTTGCACGTGCAGCCCCTCGGACTTCTGTTATTTGTGGCCCTCCTGCGTCCTCTCCCCTGTTTCACGTAGCGATCTGTAATTTCAGGCCCAACCTGCAGCTCATCGAGGGAGACGCTAGCCAGCTGTCTGGCATGATCACCTTCACCTGCAGCCTTGCCGAAAATGTCAGCAGCAAAGTGCGGCAGCTGGACCTGGCAAAGGTACAGACCATGCACCGAAACTCTGTTTGCAAACGGCATATGAAGATGTCTGCATCTCCCATGTGCTACCACAGTAAAGCAAACATTACACGCATGTGCGGTGTTGGCTGTGGCCACTTTTTCGAAGCACCGCTACCCTGACCCATCGCCTTCCCCGTGTGTGTCGCAATCCCTGCAGAACCGGATATACCAGGTGATTCAGCGGGCCGATGACATCCTAGACCTGAAGTTCTGCACGGACGGGGTCCAGACTGCTCTGCGCAACGAGGACTACGAGCAGGCGGCGGCCCACGTGCACCGCTACCTGTCCCTGGATCAGTCCGTCATCGAGCTGAGCCGGCAAGGCGGAGAGAGTAAGGCCGTGGCTCAAGGGGGCTGGATTAGTTCAGCAACTGTTTTCCCTGACAAATCACGTACAGGATTGTAGATCAGGGATGTGACAAACTCATTTGATCTAAGGGATGGTGTGTAGGCTGATTTGTGTTCCAACAAATTCCCCGGACTTAACTGGTCTAATTAGTTTATTCAACTGTGTACATTTTGACCAGTATGCTTTCCAGGATAAGTTTCAGAAAATGATTTGAGTGCTGCGTATACATGCATGTCTTCAGCTGGAATTATTTGTCATTATTTCAAAATGAGTATCAAAAATCACTGGGCTAAGTAAGTAATTTTGAGGCAAGAAAATTTATACTGTTAAGTTGGCCAACAATGCTCAAGCTTGTAGGTGCGCCTGATTAACTGGACCTATGACAAGTTTTAGGTTATTGATTTACCCTTGTTTGTACCTCACAGTTAGCGGCTGTTATTTCTCATCAGGCAGTGCGGTGGACGCTAGCTTGGCTCTCCTGCAGGAGGCTGAGCAGAAGCTGAAGGCCCTGGTGAAGGAGCGTCTGGATCAGGCCATCGCCGATGGAGACCTGGCCCAGGTGGAGAGGTTCTTCAAGATCTTTCCGCTGCTGGGCCTTCATGACCAGGGCCTAGCCCGCTTTGCCCAGTACCTCTGCACTCAGGTAAGTCTGATAAGATACCTGTCAGTTGTTCCAAATTTGAAGAAATATAATGGGTTTTTAAATATGACTAATACCTGATCTAACCTATGTACGGTACATCTGTGTCATTTTTTTGCCCAGTACATATAGTCACAAATATTTAAAAAACTCACCCTCACCCTTCCTCCCTCTCTCTTCTCTTAGTTGGCCACTAAGGCGGAGGAGAACCTCATCCTGGCAGTAGGTGGCGAGCTGGGTGAGCGCAGGGCAGCACTCATCTTTGCAGACACCTTGACACTACTGCTGGAGGGTGAGATACCGTGTGTGTGTGTGTGTGTGTATGCACTTCTAATCCTTTTTTTAGAGGCTGTTGCACTGACAGTTGTTATTAATTCTAAGAACCAAAGTGAAAAATTGATGTAATGTGGACCCATTTGTTGTGTGTGTGTGTGTGTGTGTGTGTGTGTGTGTGTGTGTGTGTGTGTGTGTGTGTGTGTGTGTGTGTGCACGTGTGCATGCGTGTGTGTGTGTGTGTGTGTGTGTGTGTGTGTGTGTGTGTGTGTGTGTGTGTGTGTGTGTGTGTGTGTGTGTGTGTGCACGTGTGCATGCGTGTGTGTGTCAGGCATAGCACGGATCGTGGAGACCCACCAGCCCATTGTGGAGACGTACTACGGCCCCGGGCGTCTCTACACCCTGATCAAACACCTGCAGGTGGAGTGTGACCAGCAGGCTGAGAAAGTGGTGGATAAATTCATGCGTCAGAGAGACTACCAGAACAAGGTGTGTGTGTGTGTGTGTGTGTGTGTGTGTGTGTGTGTGTGTGTGTGTGTGTGTGTGTGTGTGTGTGTGTGTGTGTGTGTGTGTGTGTGTGTGTGTGTGTGTGTGTGTGTGTGTGTGTGTGTGTGTGTGTGTGTGTGTGTGTGTGTGTGTGTGTATTATGTGTGTATTATGTGTGTATTATGTGTGTGTTTCACACACTCCAGCCAGACTTCTCAATTTTGCAACCTCTGGTCACTTTCTTAATCCCTTTCATAAATTTTAAAACTTCTATAAAATAGCCCCTTCGTCTCCTATAGTTAAGCCTGAAGAGATGAAATATCTCAAATCCTTTCCTCATAATCTTCACATTTCATTACATGATCCAAGTTAGTTGCCCTTTTTTGTAGTTTTTTCAGAGCTTCTATATCCATTTTGTAGTGTGGTGCCTAGAACTGCATGTACTCTTATGTGTGGTCTGACGAAGATATTGTATAACATCAATTTAACTAGCTCTTTCTTTAATATGTTATGTGCCCCAGCCTCCTGTTGACCTTTTTTATTTACTGCTACAGTACAATGCCTAGACCCTGATAGGGTTTGATCAACTACTACTCCCAAGTCTTTTTCAAATTGGACATATTGTTCCTCCCATAAATTAATATCCCTATCAAGATCGTTTATGTATATGAGGAAAAGCAGAGGTCCCTGCACTGATCCTTATGGGACTCCATTTCCCACTGTTCTTTGCTGAAGTACAGGTTATGTTGTAGATTCATGTAGTGGGTACTACTGGAGATTGTGACACTGATAACTTGGTGTGTTTCTCTCAGCATTTTTGTATGAATGGTCTCTCTCTCTTGCTGTCTCCCTCCCTCTCTCCAAATCTCTCTATATTTATCTTTTTCTCTCCTTCTCTGCCCCCCCCCCCCCCCCCCCCCCCGGCCTCCTGCCCTGCCTCTCTCCCTCTGTCCTCCCATCCGCTACAGTTTCAAATTGTCCAAAGCAGTATGATGAGAAGTTTGCCCACAGAAAAGATGGAGCCCAGGTCAGTATACACTTGTTCTGGAAGGATTTGTATCCCTCCCTCCCCACTCTCTGTGACAGATAAATATAAAAATCCTGTGGGCTGTCACTGACCCCAGTTCAGTCTCCCCTCTCTCTTTATAGGTTAAATGTGAAAATTTAGTGAGGTGTAACTGACTCCAGGTTGTGTGTAGGGAGCTGGACCCAGTGCTGCTGGAGGTCACTTTGATGAATGCTCGGGCGGAGCTTTACCTGCGCTTCCTACGCCGACGCATCACAGCCGACTTCGAAGTTGGGGACGCCACCGCTCCCAAAGCCACTGTACAGGGTGTGTGTGTGTGTGTGTGTGTGTGTGTGTGTGTGTGGCATCCTATGAGCAAAACATATGGGAGAGAACGTAAATTGAAATTGATAATTGTCCTGTTTTTCATGCTAAATGAGCTTGCCAAAGATCATGTAGTGTAGAGATTTCACACTCCAAACTCCTGTTTTTGAGGTTTTCTTTCAATCAACGGCCATTTTAGGCCTTGGAATCGTAGTATGTGAACTCTAGCCAATAAGTGACTTAAATTAAGCTCTTAAATAATGACGTGCATCGGAAACGCTGACACTGCGGCCCTCCAGGATTTGAGTTTGAGATCCCTGATGAAGAGAATAGGATTGTAGAGGATTTCAAAGTTCTGCCAAGACGCTTACAGGTATCACCCACCAGGAGCGGTTTCTCTTTTCACTTAACCGTGCCCGATGTACCACGGAAGTACATTTGTGCGCTAAACAATATATAATTTTCACTGAAACAAAGAATTGTAGTTACATTAAATATTTTTTTATTATCAACAAAAAAGGCGAAGCTGTCTTTAGATGCAATTCATTAAAAAGTATCAGTTGGTATGGTGATCCTTGCTTAAGCCAGTGTGTTCATGCATCATGCAGAACCTTTGGCTACAGACCCTTGGTTTGGGGACTGTGCTGTGTGACGGTGCAGTGTAACAGTCTCTATGGTGACTACAGGGCTGTGTCTCTGTGTGGTGACTGTGGTGTAATTGTGTCTCCATCTGGTGACTGTATAGTGAGACTGCATCTCTGTTTTCACTGTGGTGTTTAATTGTGTCTGTGTGATGACTGCAGTGTGATTGTATCTCTATTGAGACTGTGTTGTGTGGCTGTGTCTTTAGTGACTCTGCAGTGAGACTGTCTCTGTGTGATGACTGTGCAATGTGATTGTATCTCTATTGAGACTGTTGTGTGGCTGTATCTGTGGTGACACTGTGGTGTTTGACTGTGTCTCTGTGCGATGACTGCAGTGTGATTGTATCTCTGTTGAGACTGTGTTGTGTGGCTGTATCTGTGGTGACACTGTGGTGTTTGATTGTGTCTCTGTGTGATGTCTGTGCAGTGTGATTGTATCTCTATTGAGACTGTTGTGTGGCTGTGTCTGTGGTGACGCTGCAGTGAGACTGTGTCTCTATGTGATGACTGTGCAGTGTGATTGCATCTCTATCGAGACTGTCTGTGATGACTGCAGTGAGACTGTGTCTCTGTGTGATGACTGTGCAGTGTTGTGTGACCGTGTATCTGTGGTGACACTGCAGTGAGACTTCTTTCCATAGTGACTGTGATGACCACAGTGTGACTGTGTCTCCCCGTGTTGGAGCAGAGCACCAGCAGAGCATGGAGAAGCTTCTGAAGCACTGCCTCCTGAGCCGAAACATGCAGGAGCTGATCGGGTACTACATTCCCATGGAGGAGTACTACATGAGAGAGAGCGTCAACAAGGTGCACAGCATACTACGTCTACATAACGCATCACATACTACATTACACTACTACATACTACATACTACGTTACATTACATTACATTACATTACATTCATTTAGCAGACGCTTATATCCAAAGTGCATACCGAAGGTTACTGAAGCAACTACAAACGAAATGGGTCAGATAAAGTACATTTCTGGAGTTTGGCGTTTGCGCTCCCTGGTAGTTATGCACCATACTACAGCAACAAGGAACACAACCCGCACTGCTTACTACAACCAGGGGGTATATAGGGTGAATACCACCTTTGAACCTCACCTTGGTACCCGTGGCCCACTGACCCCTCCCCTTCCTGCCCACGCTCCTCAGGCAGTTGCCATGGACACGTATGAGAAGGGTCAGCTGACCTCCAGCATGGTGGACGACTGTTTCTACATTGTGAAGAAGTGCATCGGCAGGGCTCTGTCCAGCTCCAGCATCGACTGCCTCTGCGCCATGATCAACCACGCCACCTCCGTGCTGGAGTCCGACTTCAGGTACGCCTCTCCTCCTTCACGAGTCCCTGCACCATGCCTCCACCTCTCTTCTAGTCTTAAATTTTTTCAGCTTCACCCCTGTTCCACTCTCGCACCCGCAACCACGCCTGTCTCTGTTGGGACTCTTTGCGCTTTAACGTATCCAGTGCCGCGTTTCAGGCGTTAACCACGGTGACCCTACGTCCCTTTCCTTTCCCTCTGCTCCCTTGCTGTTTCTTTTTTGCTTGTATCCTTAATTCTTGTTGTGATTTTGTCTTACTGACCTAGCCTTAAGCCCTAGCCATAGCTTATTGTGTGTACTATACTCCAATGTTCATGTCTATGGATAGCTGCTGCCTTTTGTAGTCACTTCAGTGACCTTCGGTGTGCGCGTATCGTACGGCGCTTCGGATAAAAAGCGCCCGCCAAATGAGTGTCGTGTGATGTGATGTACCGTTGGCGGCCACAGGGAGGTGCTGTACAATAAGCTCCGGCAGGGTTTCCCGGCGACCACGCTGCAGGATATCCAGCGGGGCGTGAGCAGCGCGGTCAGCCTGATGCAGAGCAGCCTGCAGCAGGGCAAGTTCAACACCATGGGCATCGAGAGCGCCGAGGACGCCAAGGCCTCCTTCCTGGTGGGTCCAGCTCACGCAGACTCCCTTCCATATACACCAGTCATATTCATTCCTGGTCCTGGAGAGCCGCAGGGTCCACTGGGTTTTGTTGGTACTTAATTGATCAATTAAAGCAGCTGATAACAGTTAATTCACCGCACCTGGTTTCTTGGGTCTGAATTGGTTGCTGATATACTGACATACCCTGCGGCCCTCCAGGACCGGGAATGAGTATCTCCGATATACATTCATAATCATACACACTAGCCCGGTGGTCCCCAACCCTGTTCCTGGAGATCTACAGTCCTGTAGGTTTTCACTCCAACCCTAACGAAGCACACAGCTAGAGATTCAACAGCTCGAGATCTCGTTGAGCTGCTAATTAGTAGAATCAGGTGTGCCAAATTAGGGTTGACATGAAACCCTACTGGACAGTAGATCTCCAGGAACAGGGCTGGGGACCACCGCTCTAGCCCTATGTATACTAACCTACATACAGTGCACTTACACAGGCTCACCCCTATACCCAGTGACACTCCAATAGACAATTATCATATATGCAGCCTGAGGTGTTCCACAGGGTTTCCCCAATTTGGGGGGAAAAGGCAATGCTAAAATGTACTACTAAATGACCCCCTCCCTCTTTCTCTCTTTCTCAGGTGACACTGAATAATGTGGAAGTGTCCAGTGATAACATCATCACCCTGAAGAAGAACCTGGAGGTGAGGCTGCGTCCTGTCGAGTGATCTATTGCTATTTGTGTTCGTTCTATTCACTGCTGCTAGCATGTTCCCTGATTGTGCGAAGCTCTTGCTTCCTGTGGAAAAGGTGACGGACGCCACTGTCCGACTCCCTATCCGTATTTTATCAGCTCAGGTAATTCCCACAGGGATCCTGTGGCTTAAATGCCTCTGTCTGCCTCCTTGTCTCTCAGAATGACTGCGCCAAGCTGTTCAGCCAGGGCTTCGGATCCGGGGAGCAGGCACAGGCAAAGATTAACAGCTGTCTGGCAGACCTGGTGAGCACGTCGAGCAAGTTCAAGGATCTACTGCAGGTGAGGGCCCGCATGACTGCCCCGTCTATCTGCCAGCTGGAATAATGCAATCAGTTAAGCGGCCCCTTTGTGTCTTAATATTAAATTGCTGTGTGCGTTGCAGGAGGGGCTAACAGAATTGAACAACACTGCCATTAAGCCGCAGGTTAAGCCCTGGATTAGCAACTTCCTGTCTATCTCGCACAACATTGAGGAGGTAAGTACAAACACACATACACACACACACACACACACAGAAACATAAACTTACTCCCACGCATTCATACCCGCTATCATTTCTTACTACTTGTGCAAAGTTCACTGTGTGGACTGCCTTTTTTGCTAAGCAGTGCATGCTAAATTTATGGATTAGTAACTTCCTGTCTGTCTCACACAACATTGAGGAGGTAAGTACACACACACACACACAAACAGAAGCTTACTCCCACACAGTCATATCCACTATCATTTCTTACAACTTGTGCAAAGTTCTCTGCCTTTTTTGCGAAGCAGAGCATGCTGAATATATACATTGTGGGGAGGAGTGGAAGAAACCGGAAGCTTCTGAGAGATAAGGTGACCTCCCTGAACTGAGAGCCCTTTTCTGGTTTATGTGCCGCAGGACGAGTTTAACGAGTACGAGGCGAACGACCCGTGGGTCCAGCAGTTCATCGTCAACCTGGAGCAGCTGATGGCCGAATTCAAGGTAGGCGTGTCAGGGTGGATGCAAAGCACCATGGGACACACAGAGCAGACTCCAGCCACTGACAGGCACAGCCAGTGCGGCTCCTCAGGCATTTGTAACCAACAGCACCTCTTCTGAAATGCTAGTTATATATGCATTTACAGACTGCAGTTCTACACATGTAGAGGCTCAACAGCCCTAGAGGCTGCAGGTTTGATTCCCTGATGGGCCAGCCAATTAACCCTAAAGGCCTAAGTAAAGTTCTTACTGCACAAAGTCAGTATTGATGTATTACCTTGTGTCTTACATAGGTGTAGTATATTTTGTCTTATAAGTAACAAATTTCCAAGAAATAAATGGTTAATACACATGTAAAGCATTCTGGATAAGGATGCCTGCTTACCAAAGTAAACATGAGTAATGAAAATAAATAGCGATACAATGATATATTATCGTGTTCCCTGTAGGCCGGACTCTCCCCAGTCATCTATGACACGCTGACCAGCCTGATGACCAGTCTGATCTCCTTGGAGATGGAGAAGTCGGTGCTGAAATGCACCTTCAGCACGGTAAGGCGGGGAGGGGAGGGCCGGGCGATGTGTCGGGAGTGTCTTTGTCCAAAAAGAAGCTGGTGACCCGCACTGGTAGCGGTAGAAGTGGGTTTTCCCGCTAAAACGTGCTTTGAGATCCAGAAAAGGGTGTTTAAACGCAGCCCATCGCACAGCCTGAAGTAATTGCGCCGTGTCTCTTCCCAGCTGGGGGGGCTGCAGTTCGATAAAGAGCTGCGCTCTCTGGTGGCCTACCTCACCACCGTTACCACCTGGACCATCAGGGACAAGTTCGCCCGGCTCACGCAGATGGCCACTATCCTCAACCTGGAGAGGGTGAGAGCCCGCCTGTGTTCCGCCCTCTCCTCCCATTCTCCCCCATCAATACCATCTCTCCTTCCGTCTTCCTCTCTTTCCATTTCCTCTCTGTCGTTTTCGGTAGAGGATGTGGTTTTTCATGCCTAATCAGGAAATACTGATTTTCAGTATTCCCTGAATGTCTCTCGGGCCACTAGTATTTGGCTCTACACTGAAAAAAACAAATCTTAACATGCATTTAAATCTTATATTTAAACTTTAGAATCTTATTTCTGTTACTTTTTTGCTAAATAAAACAAAAAGATGGGGGTGAGAGTTTTCCTCATTTCAAGATTTGCCAGTGGGGTAAGATCATTTCTTGTTAAGACATCTTTTTGCAGTTTATTGCTGAAAATCTTCTCCTGTTATCAGCCGTCAAAACTTGATGCGATATCACAACGTACCCAAGTTCTCTTCCTGTGGTTGCAATGCTTACCCCCCCCCCCCCCATGTCAAAGTCAAACCCAGCTGTGGGAAACCCTGTGCCTCTTGCAGGGTCCATTTTAGCCTTAATCTCACTGGTTTTCAGCCCTGCTCCTGGAGTATCCCTGTGTGTGCTGCTTTTCCTTCCAAACTCTCTTGTGAATGTTGTGCTGAAACGGATTTTAACTCAGTGCAGATTTGGCTCATTACCTTAGATTGAACTCCTCATTTTCCATAAACGGTTTCGTTTCAGTGACCAGGTAGGTGCCCACACTTTCAGCATGTAGAACTGCACTGCTTTCAGCCGTAGGTCCGTCTGTCAGCCAATACAAAATGTAACCCCTTTCAAAAAGAATAATTTGCCACAGTGCACTACAGAAAATGACACAATAGTTGTCCGAGAACTTATTTGACCGTTCAAAAGTCCTTAAATAAATATGGAGTATTGTAACATGAATATGCCATTAAGCGGGTAAATTGTGCCTCGTTAAGACAAAATGTCTAATTAAAAACAATTCACAGCTCTTTACACTTCAAGAATTGCAATTAAGGTTGGAATGAAAATCGGCCTACACAGTGTTTCTCCAGGAAGAGAGTTGAGAACCACTGGTTAAAGCCTTTGAAGCAGGGAGACATGGCTATTTATAATCCATATTTTTCTGCGTGTGTTTTTGCATATTGCATACAGGTGACAGAGATTCTGGATTACTGGGGTCCCAATTCCGGCCCCCTGACCTGGCGCCTGACCCCGGCAGAGGTTCGTCAGGTGCTGGCACTCAGAATAGACTTCCGCAGCGAGGACATCAAGAGACTGCGGCTGTAGCCTTTGACCCCACTTTCACCTATGACCTCTGAACCCCCACCTCCCTAACCTGAGCTCAATGACTGGGGGTGGGGGTGGGGGGGGGGGGTGGTGGATTTGAATGTCTCAGAAAATGGTGGTGGGATCCACTGTACTGGAAATGACTGCTTATCCCACAGCATCCTCCCCAGGGGAGAAAGGGAATTCTAACAGCTCAACATCACAGGAACTTTATTGAAACCAATCATGGAGAAGCCATGAGTCATGTGACTATCAAAGAATCATGTGAAATGAGAGCATTTTATGGGAGAGATTTAATGTACATTTGTTAATTTTATTAAAAATATAAAATGAAGCATGAGTATTAAATTTATTAGCAGGACCAAGAGACAATGGGAATGTTTGTTTTAGCTCACCAAACTTCACTAATCAGAACCATCTGTGAACACGCCACAAGACAAACAAGCAATATGGTGGAGACAGAACAGGGAATTTCTGTCACTGTCAAACATATTTACTGCTAGAACCAAAGCATTAGTTTCTTATGAAAGCAACAGCGTAGGCAGTTTGGCACAGGCAAAAATTATGTTTCATGTGCCAACGGCTTGTAAAAATAGCTATATTTTAGGATGGGCCTCACCATTTTGGAAAGGTAAAATGAGCATGCCCAATATGTAAGGTTCTTAAGCAGGGGTGCCCAGTCTTATCTGAAAAGGGCCCATGTGGGTGCAGGTTTTTGTTTTTTGCCCTGCACTATGACACCCGATTAAACTAATTCACTAACCATGGTCTTCAATCAGTTCCTTGATAAATAGAATCGGGTGCCTTAGTACCGGGCTAAAATAAAAACCTGTACATCGGCCCTTTTCGGATAGGAGTGGATACCTAACCGTTTTTAAGAATGGATCTCAAACTCCAGTTGTGGGCTGCATTCGAATCCAATTTAACACAGTCCCTTCCCTTGCTCACTTCCTTCGAGGGACCTATCTTGTGACGCAATTTGCTACGTGCAGCAAGCAAACTTAAAAGGTGCTCTGCAAGGCAGGATTGACGAGAAAAAACAAAAACGGAACTGAACCGCTCTCGCAACATTTCGGAAGTGCAACACCATAGAGTTGAAATATGACCGCCACATAGTTCTGTGGTGACCGCCCACTTTTTACATGTGGAGCATTGCATTGTGGGATTCCCTTCTTGCTGGAAGCTTGCATTTTATACCCTTGGTGGAAGGGAGGATAAACAAGGGAGCGAGGGAATATAATTACTCCCTCCCCTATCTTAAATTGGATCCGAATCCCACTTGGCGTGGCTGCTATATTTCATCCTGGCATTTTGGCCTTGAAGCAAGGGAAGGGAACGACAGGAAGAAAGGATAAATTTCAGATCCGAACACAGCCTCAGGAGGCCAAAGTGTCTGCTGGTTTTTGGTATATTTCAGCATTTAAGTACATTATTGAACTCACTGATTCTCTGAATAGTCCATACATAACTTGTTTACAGGGCCAAAAATGGCTACTGATTGGAAACCACAAAATATTAGCAGTCACTGTAGCCTCCCTGAAATCCTTGTTTTAATTGCAGTGCTGTTTGTAGGCCACACACACACACACACACAAAGCCAGGCCTAGTTCCCTGAAATTTAAAAATACTGCTGAAATGGGGTACTCGCATACAAAGAATTGCTGACAAAAGTGGAGAGGGGGCACGACTGAACAAGAAAAACGCGAGATCCCAGTTCTTCAAGAAAGAGCGTAGAGCGTGTCATTCCATGCAGGCTCACTGATGTTTACAGCGTGTGGATGGGCTGACATGCAGCAGAGATCTGTGCACCTGCGGCCCAAAACGACCCAAAGCAAGAATACCAAAATTGAAGAAGTTTCCATGGACTGCAGGAGTTGGGTGCAGGCAGCTACTCAGGGCTGTAGCTGCATCATCATTGCGGGTGGGGCAGTGGGTGGGGCGGTGGGTGTGATGTGGAGGTCGCTCCCTCACCTGTGGAGGACCACCAGGCCTGGGTTTCTGAGCAGGGTGTAGACCAGCCACCACCTGCGCCTGGGTTTATGAGCAGGGTGTAGACCAGCCACCACCTGCGCCTGGGTTTATGAGCAGGGTGTAGACCAGCCACCACCTGCGCCTGGCTCGTGCCCCTGGAGCAGGGAGAGAAAGCCAAAGAAATGTGCAAGCATGAATATCTTTGCTTTCAGCCAACAATCTATCATATGGATTGTGCCAGAGCCAATCGAATGCGGTCAATGTTGCTTTATTAGAAGGAAATGTCTGTGGTGCCAACTGTACTGGCTTTTACCAGCTCATCAAGATCAATATCATGATTCACGTTTGTAAGAGACCCAAGATGGGAGCAACCAACTAACCACAAACCTCAAAGACCTCAGTGCTAAACAAACTAGCTTGTTACGTGGTTCAGAGCCACCTGTGCTACAACAATCCGGAGAGTACTCGGGCAAACTTTTAAAAGTACTCTGGCAAACTTTGCGTCGGCTCTGCACCCAGCAAGCACTTCCTGTGTACCAGAGCTTGGCTACAACTCCGATATAATTGCCAGAGGGTAGACGGTTTACAGATTTAAGGGCAATTTGCAAAGCTGGTTGAAAAACAGAATTTGTGTTGTATTGGATGAGATGGCCCACCTGTACTCCCAGCTGTGTGCGAGTTGGAGTTCATGCATGGGTCAGGCTGGCTGGGCCGCAGCAGGAGGGGGCAGAAGGTGAGAACGGTTGGGTTGGAGTGAGCGGAATCCACCAACAGCATGGATACCCACGTCAAATACCCTGTCATGGCAGTACACTGCGCATAGGGATCATGCTCGCACACACAGGCAGGCAGGGACAGTAAACATTTAATACAGTATTTCAAACTCAAATCAGTGAAATCTCCTCCTACACCATTCACACCATCTGTTACGACCCCGGAAATGGACTGGACCCAAATGCACGACTCGAACACAGGAATGCCAAAACTCAATATTTTATTGCTTGATCAGGGCAGTCCTGAGCAAGGGGAGAAAGGCAATAGGTGGTTAACGTTCCAAGCCGGAACTGGATTAGCAAGACAGACAGACAGATTATGCTTAATAAATTATGCTTCGACCAAAACTCCTGAAGCATAGGGAGAACATAGATTACAGACAGTCCAGGTATGAGGCTGCGGGGGAGCAGTGGGAGCAGGAGAGGCCAGGGAAGGAGATGGAGACGGACAACCAGTTTGGTGGAGCTGGGGATGAGCGGGAGCGGGAGCAGGGCGGAGCGGAGTGGCAGAAGGGGTGCAGGACAGTGGAGCGGAGTCCGGGCAGGACGCAGGCGTTGCAGCAGGGCAGCGGCAGTAGCGGCACAGCAGCAGCAGGGCGGCAGCAGCGACAGCAGAGGCAGAAGCGACAGCACATCAACAGCAAACGCAACACTGGCAGTAGGCGGGCACCGCCACAGAGTGGAGGAACAGGAGCCCAGGCTGCATGCACACACGTCAGGTGGAAGGCAGGGAAACCGCAGCACAGGCAGGGATAACAAACAACTGCAGGCTGGCAGACTGAAGCAGACAAAGTAAGTATAGTGAGGCAGGAATATTTGAACAGCGGGAAATGCCGTTCCAGACAGGAGCAGACTTCGACTTTAAACAGACAGGTAAGGCGAATTACGCCGGTACCAAACAAGACTTGATACTAGGACTCAAGACAGACCAGAGGTTTCAGACAAAGAGCATTAACGAACTGGCACAGGACAGAGAACACCGGGTGACTAAATGCAAACATTAATTGGTACAATTAGGTGCCGCGTGCAAATGTATGCGAGAGTGATTAACAGAGCGGAGAGTGTGGAATGCATGCGAAACGGGGAAATGGGATAGGTTGAGATAAGTGAAGTGAAACAGAGTGACACAAAGGGGAAACCACGCCCAACCTGCAGCAAGGGGGAAACCGGACTATGGAGAGACGAACACGAGACAGGGGGAAAGGGAAAACACGGGAAACAATAGGACGGGAGTGAGAACATCACCCCATCAACACCATTCATACCACATATTATACCTTTATACACCCTCCAGGTTGCTATTACTTTTTACCTTTATACCATATACACTTTTTCAGATAATTGACCTTTTGTCGTCAAAACAATGAATGGGAGTCAATGGGCACATTTTGAAAACCGATGCAATAGAATGTGGATGCTGTAATATATTACACTGCTTATGACATCACAATGCCTTCCTCTACAACACTATAATGACCTAACAAAACTATCCCAGATGTTTTGTGCTTTCATCACAATTCATTACTTATTTTTATCCCATGGTATGGGTGAATACTCGATTCTGATTGGTCAATGACTGGTCGTTATTCTGTATAACCGGTCAGTCATCCGGGTCACAAATGTAATCACAGTTCTAAATTAATGCGCTGCCTGCCTGGCCAGCTAGTACTACTATGCAACCTGGGAATGGCAAACATGACCGGTCAATTCAGAGTCCAAGACGTTCTAGAAAATAAGTGGAATAAATAAAGTGAATTAATAAAGTAAACGAATGTAGCCTACCTACTTTATTTTCCTCAGTGACTAACGTTAGGCTACTGTAGCCTACGGCAGACGGCTACTTCGCTTCGTAGGTATGCTGCAAATAGTGGGCTAACTTTGGCTACGATAAACTTTTGTCATTGTTTTTAAGATAATGCAAATGCAATACGTGGCGAGGTAACTATATAGCTAGCCATAGTTACATTATCACGGAGTTAGCAAAGCGCATGCTGTTGATGTGCAATGCGTAGCCGAATCTTTTTTTTTTTTTTTTTTTACTGCGAGCCATAAATCCGTCTCTAAGGTAGAAGTTAACGTTGCCGTAGCAACAGCATACATCTGATTTATAAAAATCGGTAAACAACATTAATCCGCTTCGCGTCGGGTGGTTCTTCGCCTCAACGTCGTGCGGTTAAAACCGTGTAACGCACACCTCGTCGTTGATTATTGCTTACGTATCACTTCCAAGTTTTTTAGACCACTTACCACAAAATACATCACCATATTTTAACACTTTCACCTTCTTTAGATTCCTTTATACCGCATTACCACGTCATACCATTTCCACCTTTTATTTACCACCTCACACTATAGGGGAGAACCGGGACGAAAGAAACACGGGACGAAAGAATAACATCGATTTTTGCGAAAACTACAGAAACCAGAATGCCGTAGATCAGTCAGGATGTGACACATGTGTAATCATTTCACTCTGCAAAAAACCAGTGATGTGCGTCCCGTTTTGGCGGAGTGCTAGACCAAAGTTATTTTTGACAGCTTTAAGTAAAATATCGAAACCGGAAGTGTTTTTCGGTTGTATAAGTGTGTTTATGTTTTGAATTTTCCAAACATGCATAATTTTCTTAACACAACTGTTGATTAAAGGACAGCATAGGTTTCGAATGGCATGCTTGCGAGACTTAGCTGCTAGCCAACTTGAAAGCAAGCGAGACACGAGCGGGACGAAAGACACACTGTTAAAATGCCATGGTGAAAATCAATGCACAACCTTGGAATGCGTATTGACCCCATCAGAACCGAGTATTCAACAATGCCTGGTATAATAACCATCAATAAATGATGTCTAGTAGCTATTAATAAAGGTGAGTTGCTATTAAATCATCAATTTCAGACCGTTTAACGTTGCAATGCAAAATTCTATTAATTATGCGACATTATGCTCTTGACGCATGGTTGATTTTCATGGATTTTAAACTTATACCATTATTCATTGACTCGTCCCTAACATGGCATTTTGACTGACAGTACATTTGTTGAAAGGAATGAGCATAAAAAACAACAAGACAGAGATAAGACCGCTAAAACACACTTTCCCTCACGTGATTCTTTCGTCCCGATTCAGTGTGTTTTTCGTCCCGCACGGCAGGGACGAAAGACACATTGCACTCATCCTGTTTGCAGCCAATTTACATCCGACTTGTTTATGCTGGTAACAAAATTCCCGTTGCTATTAGTGAGGGACACATACAAGTTGTTTGTCAGAAAATATGGCCTCTCTAGCTCTATTGACTTTCGAGTAAACCGGATGAATGTATAAAGTTAATCTTTCGACCCGGTTCTCCCCTACCATAGCTATTACCATCTTTCTATTCCATTTCCAGCAATTGATACCACTGCGAAGCAACCACCCCTACAATTTCTTTAGGAATTGTTAATCTAGTTCTTATTGTGAGAGATCAGGGAGAATGTTGGCTGCCGTACCAGTGTCCAGCAAGCCCCCCAGGTGGACAGGTTGGCAGTCCGGTCAATCCGGGCCAGGTTCAGACAATCAAGCCCAGGATGATTCTGATCAGCAACTGGGCAGCAAACTCGAACTCTGCATTAGTCATGAAGGAGAACATGGCGAAGTAACAAGTGTTCCCCAGGGCCGGGCTGCAGGGGAGTCGGAGAGAGAGGGAGAGGGTGTGAGGGGGGCAGAGAAAGAGGGAGATGAGAATAGAGGAAAAAGAAAGGGGTAGATATGGAGAGAGAAAAGGGGGTAAAAATGTTGACGTTTCTCGCCTGTCTTGAACATGGATAATGGTCCCGGTAAAACTGACGAATGAGCGTGGAGGGTGTGCGGCACCTGAAAGAACAGGCATGGCGACACATACATGTTTTTAAAGGCGAGGGGCTTCTCAGGGGCCACCGGGGCCAGTTTGTCCTGGAGGAAGAAACGACGCACTGCAAGCCTCCTCATGAGGAAGGCCATGACCAGGATCGGGAGAAGGGCCACTCTGAAGAGATTAACAATATTGGGAGTAAAGAAAAAAATAGACTCAAAAAGGGGAATGAAACACATCTTATGTCACATTAAACTAGTGGTTTATTTAATCCCAAAGTGATTGGAGATACCATGTTACCAGTGACTGTGATATTGTCGTGATGTATGCACAACAGTCCTCTAAATACTGTATATTACATGCTTTTGATATGTGCTAGCAGCTAAAACGTCAGATTTATTTTTTATAGTCCTTGGTGCATACTAATCTGAAAGCAACTTTTAAAACATGTGAAGTGCTACATTTTTGTTGCTAGGTGAAGCCCTATTTTGAAATAATTATTCAATCTGTGATTTTAATTTCATTAAACAGTTTGAATCCTTTTTTGTGTGCAGTGCCTGCTCTGCGGTTTCTTACTAATATTATTTGTTTCTTTTCAATAGATATGATCAGTAGAGCTTTGGGTAATTATATTGCTTATAATTATGTTACTTATATCATTATAAATTATTACTGTATTAGTCAATTTATTGCACATAATCATTTGGTCTAAAATCATCTATCTGGCTTTCATAATCTAAAATTAAAATAACAAATAATAGGTGAATGGCTATCATCAAGGCTATCTTGCTCAAGGGTACAACAGCAGTGTTCCATTCAAGATGTAAACCTGAAACCTTTTGGTTTCTAGTCAAATTCCTTCATCTGCACACCACAAAGCCAACCTACTTGGCCTGAAAGCAAACAGAAGTGGAATAAGTGGGTGGATGGCGAAGCTTGATGGTCATGGGTTCACATTAGGCAAGGCTCCTGCAGGCCATTGGTCCCAGCTGAGATGATCATCTGTTTTACGTGGTTTGAGTAAATAAAAATAAGGGAAGCAAACTTACTTAGTATATATGCAAGGTCTTTGATGAAAAGATCCCAATAATTATCCCAAACACAAAAGACCTGATGATTAAATAAACTCCCACTGTGATGAAAAGGTACAGAATCCCCATGCCTCTGGAGAAAAAAAACAAGAACCACTTTGAGACAGCAACTGGAGTGATGAATGATATCCTAGAGTAGAGTGAGGGGGGGGGGGCTGTTGTTTTTGTGCCTGTTTGGGTGGTGCGAATAGTAAAATAGTGTTGAATGCTGTGGGCTGTACCACAATCCACCCAAACAGAGAAAGGTCACCTGCAGCCCAATGTACGATTATGCTTCTTGTCTGGAGACAATACAAAAAAGAAAGCAAAGCTGTATGTTTACTGTGTATGTCATCGGTGCACAAATCTATGCGCGGGAATGGAATGTGTAGTGTGTTCTCTCACCAAGGCAACATCTGTTGCTGGGAGTTTTCGAGTCTGTTCGGTCCCCTTTGTACAGTCTCCTCATTTGAGCTCTGGCAGGAGTGAGCAACAGGTGCGACAGCTTGTGTACGAGTGTGTGAGGCGGTATGAGCACGAGTACAGTGGTGAGAGGGAGAAATGTAATATTTGCCTGAGAGTGAATGATAATTGTGAGTGTGTGTGTGCGCTTGTGTGTGTATATGCAAGAGTGAGATTGTGTGTGTGTGTGTGTGTGTGTATGTTTGTATGCAACAGAGAGAGAATGAACAAGAATATATGGGAGTATCTGTGTGTGTGTGTGTGTGTGTGTGTGTGTGTGTGTGTGTGTGTGTGTGTGTGTGTGTGTGTGTGCCATATATGTCCAGATTACCTGTACTGCACCATAATTTGACAGATGTGATTGATCATTATCAGACATTGATAGCGGTGATAAACCCATCTACCAGTGAAAGGTCTACAGGGGAACAAATATAATAATACTGTAATATCCTTCAGCTAAAGAAACAGGGATTCAGTAATATAAATGATTGATTGCAAGAGATTCCATTGAAAGCCGTAATAAAACAATTTCCACACAGCTGGCAGACAACTGGTCCACAAAGAAAGCAGAACTGCCTTCTGCCTGACAGAATGGCAGAGCAGAAAGCAAAACCATTATCACACTAAGCACGCTGACTGCTTTGACCATATTGGTTTTGTAAAACACTGACCCGTAAAACCGTGGGGTGTTGGAAAACCTCTCCAGAAATCATCAGCAAATCTTGCTATTAATGCAATCTGCAAAAAAAAATAAAATTAAAAAATCAAGATGGTATTCTATAGGCTGATTTATACTTCGTAAGATAACCCCTGTGAGCCAGATTTTCTGTCACATTGACGTAATTTGGAACGTCTCACAGGCTGTGAGCCACTTGTCTCGTACCTCCAGAATTCTCCAGCAGCTCACACCGCGTCATTAATGTCTCACATCTTTGATTGGTTGACTGGCCTGAGGATACGGAGCCTTCTGCGTTGCTAAGGAGTATTTTATGTATAAACGAATGATGGCTTCATATTTTGTATTCGTTTCAGCCTGGATAATTTAACTTTACGGTCTATGAGTTCACACAAGGAGAACGGAAAGCCCAGAAAGTACGTTATTCTGTCTCTCTTTGATATATTATACAGTAGCCTCGTGTGTGTTTATACCTCTTTGTTATAAGCCTGGTTGCAATGCAGTTCAGAGCGATGAACCCTCACACTTCTTAGAAGTAGCCAATATTTTCTATCTATTCAGATCAACTTAGTGTCTGCAAATGTGATGGGTCTGAGTTTTGAGGCTTGAAACACACATAATCATACAGAAGCACACACACAAGCCTGCACACACACACACACACACGCGCACACACATACGCAATCTCATTGCCACATATCCAGAACTCACAGAGATTCTTTAATGCTGGGATGTACTCAATATTGTGTGCCAGAACCATGGGGCTGCCATCCTGCCACACAGAAAGTGTCCAGATTGTTATTCTTTGACCAAGTAAAAACCAACATACCAAGAAAAACTGAACATATGAAGAAAGTATTTCAGTTGACGGACAGGGGTTGGTGGGATAGAATTCCAGACGTGTAGTGTAGTGTCCTGAAGAACTTTTTTTTTTTCCTGTCAGTATTCATTTATGCTAGTCAACTGCGGCCATGTTGGCGCTGTTTCAGTGGTCTCATTTTCACTTCCTGCTTGCCAGAAGTCTGCACGACACACAGGGCTAACCATAAAATGTTTTTTTTATGAAATCACAACATGAGTGTGGCCAGACAGGCATTTCTTGGACGCTGGAGGCCGCAACAAATTTTTCTCATTTTCATGAAGCTCTTTTAAAATTATTTTTTTGGTTTTTGGGTTATCTGTTATGTTTGCTGTTCACCCAGTCACAGAAATAGCTTTATTGATATGTGCCCTTGGTTAACAATGGAAAATATATCTACTACTTCCTGTCTGCAGATTCAGGCTTGTCACAGTCTGTGCCTGAAGGTTACTTTTTGGAAGAGCTGGATCAAAATTAGGTTTTCCATCAACAGAGCTCTTGAAAATGTTTCATTGTTCCTGATCAAAATCAATAAAAACATTTTAGTCCAATTGAGCCACTGCACTGTAAGGCACTGCGCAGCAGAGAGGGGAAGATGTGGTACCACCTTGATTCTGGAAAATCTGTGGCAGGGGTCAGGAGAGAGAGAGCTTAGTACACCCCTCAGCACACACCCTAAGATGGTGGAGAAAATGACAATGCCGACATGTTATTATGCAAGTCAATGGAGAACTGCATCCGTAAGTTGTCTGCAGATTGAAGTCTGTCAGGGTCCTTACTAGACATTTATTTTGACAGAACGATGTTAATATATGAATATTATATCAATATTGAAGCTGCACACAAGAATTAAGCAAAATAATGATATTGAAGGTTAGCTAGTCTATTCTCTTGGTTGTGCAAAAAATGTGACGACATTAACAAATTCACTAAATTAGTCAATCCTGCAAGGTAAATTCCTCAAACCTATTCCTGAAATGTACATAAGGAAGCCTCCAGCAATTAATTATGGACTTGCTGTAATTATGGACTGTGTAGTACCCTTAACAATGTGCATAAAGATCCTTCACTGAGATTTTCTTTTTTTCTTTTTTGAGGAGGGGGGGGGGGGGGGGTCATTCATGAAGATATAACACACTCAACTAAGACAAACTATAAGGACCTGGCAGCCAAGTGTTCCATGGATTTGGGGAAACAGGGTAAATATCACTCTGCTTAGGAGGGCTAGGAGAAGTCATCACAACCTGATAGATAAGCCTGTGAATGAGCACCAGTTGTTAGCAAGGAAAATGAGCACTTTCATGAGTTTCAATTTGTATGTGCTGTCGCTAATGGCAAGTAGTTAGAGTGGCCAATAGAGTGACTGTGGATAACCTTGCAGAAATTTAATCTACTGCATTTGAGGACATTTTTGAAAAATCTATGGAAAATACATATGTTTAACAAAAGTACAATTATATTGCAATATCTGAAATAGGCAATACTTAGCATATATCCATTCCTGCCAGCTGCTATAAGATTGTATAATTCATCTGCCTTTGACAGAGGCAACATCAATGGGGACATTGACCTGTTTGTGGACTAGCTCTTATACTCTTATACTTTTATAATTTCTATACTTTTATACACATCTGCGCATTTGCACAAAACCTGCTGCTACAACCTTGCACTTTATTTATTTATTCATTAACAGTCATCACTTATGCCTTCTGTGTTTTAATCTGATGCTGTTTTTTTGCTGTATTTTAATGTCCTTGTGTTTTAATGTGTGTCTTGCTGCTGTGGCAATTCAATTTCCCTCTGGGAATTAATAAAGTTATCTATCTATCTATCTATCTATCTATCTATCTATCTATCTATCTATCTATCTATCTATCTATCTATCTATCTATCTATCTATCTATCTATCTATCTATCTATCTATCTATCTATCTATCTATCTATCTATCGCCAGTCTATTGTTGCAATATATTGATGATATATTTACTTGAATATATTTTCAAATATTTTTTTTCCCATAAGGGTAGGTGTGGTACTCACCAGGCCAGGGTCAGGGTGTAGACAAAGCCCAGCAGGTTTCCAAGGGCACTGTTCTCCTGAGTGAGGCAGATGAAGATGGGATAGTGTACTACTGATACCTCCAGGGCCAAGAGGACTTGCATCAAACCTATGAGACAAGCATAGGAAGAGAGATAATTGCCCATATTGGTACAGATCTGGCACAACACAAATTGTTATCGCAATTACCAATTAGTATTTCAATAGGCTCATCATAGGTATAAAAATTGTTCCTGAAGATTTGCTATATTTTTTTGTCAACATTTTGGTTCTTGCTAAAGTATTGTGTACACGAGTGTGCTACATACCTATGGTCCACAAGAGGACCTCAGGATAAAGGCGCTGCAATACCTCTGGCCCAATCAGCCTTTCCAACAACATGCTGAAGAGGGCTCCAAAGGCCAAAGCAAAGCTCCATCGATCACTGTTGGTGCTGAGGAGCTAGAGAGGCCTATGCAGAAATATATATATATACAGTCAAGCCGGAAAGTCTGCACACCCCTTTCACCTTCTCCACGTTTTATTACGTTACAGACTTATACTACAATAGATTGAGTTCATTTTTTGCCCAAACATCTACACACAATAGCCAATAATGACGAAGTGAAAACAGGTTTTTAGAAAATATGCAATTTTATTTTACTGACAAAAATAGGTTATTTAGGGGTTACATATCTGTACACACCCTTAGCCTAATACTTGGTTGCTGCACCTTTGGCAGCGATTACAGCTTCAAGACGTCTTGGGAAAGAAGATAGCACACTTGTTTCTGGACATTTTGGATGGGGAGCGTCGGCACACAGCCATTTTCAGCTCTTTCCACAGATGTTCAATTGGATTCAGGTCTGGGCTCTGGCTAGGCCACTCAAGGACATGCACAGACTTTCTCCGAAGCCACTCCTTTGTTCTCTTGGTTGTGTGCTTCAGGTCGTTGTCATGTTGGAAGGTAAACCTTTGCCCCAGTCTGAAGTCCAGAGCACTCTGGAGCAGGTTTTCTTCAAGGATCTCGGTGTACTTAGCTGCATTCATCTTTCCCTCTATCAGGACTAGTCGCCCCATTCCCGCTGCTGAAAAACATCCCCACATCATGATGCTGCCACCGCCATGCTTCACTGTAGGGATGGTATTAGCCAGGTGACGAGCGGTGCCTGGTTTCCTCCAGACGTGACGCTTGGTATTCAGGCCAAAAAGTTCAATTTTGGTTTCATCAGACCAGAGAATCTTGATTCTCATGGTTTGAGAGTCCTCTAGGTGCCTTTTGGCAAACTCCAAGCGGGCTGTGATGTGCCTTTTACTAAGGAGGGGCTTCCGTCTGGCCACTCTACCATAAAGGCCTGATTGGTGGAGTGCTGCCTGGATAGTTGATCTTCTGAAAGGTTCTCCCATCTCCACAAGGATACGCTGGAGCTCTGTCAGAGTGACCCTCGGGTTCCTGCTCACCTCCATGGCCAAGGCCCGTCTTCCCCGATTGCTCAGTTTGGCCGGGCGGCCAGGTCTAGGAAGATTCTTGGTGGTTCCAAACTTCTTCCATTTACAAATGATGGTGGTCACTGTGCTCTTTGGGACCTGTAAAGCTGCAGAACAAATAGATGTGTTAAAACATGGTGCACAGACAAAAACAAATAGGTAAAATCATTGGACAAGTTTGACTCACAGTGGAAGGCTGACTCTTTGACTCAGAGGAACTGTGTGGTCGAGGGCAGTCTCAAGAGGAAAGAGAAGAAAGTGAACAGCGCCTACCACCAAATAAATTACTTCAGCTCAGACAGTGAGTTTGAAAAACATTCCAGTCATCTCTGATCATATGAGCTGAACTCACAGAATGCACACCCAAGGCTTATAATATTTTCAACACTCACTTTTAATTCCTTCTCATAAAATAATATAATTTTTTTCCCCCTGAAATTTTCATTCTATGGCCTTGCATCGTTTCCATTGCTCACCAGAATTGCTTGTTCTCATTTATATGTGCTAAGGTTTACCATTGCCTGCTATTTTCTCTCACCTGGAAAACACTTTGAATACCTATATGTGAAGCTCTGCATAAAAATGATATGTACAGTATATAGCCCTTGAGAAAATGTACATTTAAGTGTTTATGTATGAAATAAATATCCTTTATTTCATTTTCTGGACTCATTTCATTTGTTTAAACTTCTATACCTGCCGAGGGCCAGGAAACACCCTTGTCCCAAACAAGAATTCACAATTTCAAACAAAAATTTGTTAAAAAAATTTGTTATAACTCTTATTACTCTTATAATCCACTTTGTTTTAAAATAACTTTCATGAAAATGTTGGCTCTTGAAAGATTTTTGTCAACACCGTCAGATTTCTATAAAAATCTAATTTATTCAGTCATGAAATGGGTTAGCCATACACTAAGGACCCCCGTCTCACTCTGTAGTTTCACAGTGTCAGGGATGTGGTAGGGACTCAGGCGCAGACAGCACGTGAAAATAGTAAAATAATAAAATTTATTTCGGGCCGAAACCCAGGGATGAGGCGAAGACAGGCAGAGATCAAAAACCAGCAGACACGGCAAAAGTACAAAAACACAATCCAAGCGAAGTCAGGAAACAGGCAGTAGTCAAAAACCAGAAAGTCACAGTAAAAGTACAAAACACAATCCAAAAGGGGAAGTCAGAAAACAGAAACAAAAGTCAGGAACACAGAAGACAGGCAACTAGGAAACTAGCAGAAACACAGACAAAGACTTGTAGCAGAAACACAGACAAAGGCTTGTAGCAAAAACAAAGCAAAGATGGCAACTGTGACAAACTCGCACAGAACAAAGAACAGAGCGGAACTTAAATACACAAACTAACAAGCAAACAAGAAACAGGTGAGTAGCAGGACAGGTGAAACACATATATAATCAGGAGCAGAGACGAGAGGCGGGGCTGACACAGTGAGGAAGTGAAAACACAAGCACATGGATGGGAGATGGAGAATGAAAACACAAACACACGAAAACGAAGTAACAGAAAATACAACAGATTCATTTACATTTACATTTACATTTTAGTCATTTGGCAGACGCTCTTATCCAGAGCGACGTACATTAGTGCATTTTCAAACTAGGAACAAGTGCGTTAAAACAACCCTAAAAGGTAAATACGATTTCAAACACCAGGTGCAGTCAGTATGATTTTTTTTTTTTTGGGGGGGGGGGGGGGACCACACAATATCGATCATTGGCGTGTACAACAGTAAGCCAATAAGTAACCTTAAGTATTAAACTAGCAGCTTGAACCACTTAAACAAGGATCCAGAAAAACACAATCAAGGGAAGTCACAAGGAGGTAGGGAGGGGTGGAGAGAGGTGCAGCTTGAAGAGGTGAGTCTTCAATCTGCGCTTGAAGGTGGTCAGACTTTCTGCTGTTCTGACCTCCACAGGGAGCTCATTCCACCACCGTGGGACCAGGACAGACAGACGTCGAGACCGGGTGCTAGTATGAAGTGGGGGGGGGTACCAGTCGTCCTGAGGAGGCGGAACGCAGGGATCTGGTAGATGTGTAGGGTCTGATGAGCTTTTGGAGGTATGGAGGGGCTGATCCTCGGACTGCCTGGAAGGCGAGCACCAATGTTTTGAATTTGATGCGAGCCATCACAGGTAGCCAGTGGAGGTCAATGAGCAGGGGGGTGACATGGGAGTGTCGGGGGAGGTTGAAGACCAGGCGCGCTGCTGTGTTCTGGATAAGCTGAAGGGGTCTAATGGCCGATGCTGGCAGGCCAGCCAGGAGAGAGTTGCAGTAGTCCAGGCAAGACAGCACCATCGCTTGGACCAGGAGCTGGGTTGAGTGGGTGGTGAGGAAGGGACGGATGTTGTACAGGAAGAACCTGCGTGCCCGGGTTACCACTGCGATGTTCTCGGAGAGGGGCAGCCTGTTCAAATGTCAGATTCAAATACTGACACACAGAAGGCAACAAGATTACTTGTCCTCCTTGGTAAGTTTTCTATATTGTGAAAAATTTGGGAATTAATATTGCGATCAGCAGTGTCTCAAACATAACAGCTGAACTCCATCTCCCTTGTAAACAGAAACAAAATAAGAATTATGTTAAAAAATGTGTATTTTCACTTTTTTCATTAAGAGACCTATTAGCAACTGAGAAAAAAATGGCTACTCACTACGGCTATGCCGTGAAATGAGAAAATAAAACATTTAGTCTACTCCGTACGATGCCAATTGTATTATTTTCTCTGACGGAATTGATGTCTATGCTGACAAAGTTCAATTCTCTTTAGTAATTGAATCATGTCATTGAAATTAGACATTTATTTTCAAGTTATTTAAATACTATTAAAACTTTAATAAGTATTTTTTTCTAGCTGAAACATATTCTTTATTTAGTAAAACTGTAAGGGGGAGTGTAAGGTTCGGAGAACCAAATGCGACCAATAAGGATTTCTAAAAGCGTATCAAGAAAGATACGCCACAAAACGCGGAAGTAGCCGCACCAGGACTGAGATAACACAGGATCAGGAGCAAAACTTTCCTAGCACAAGGCAAAACAAAGCAACCTCCAAAAACTGAGGCGATCTCGATAAACAGCGAGAATAACTAACAAAAGAACCTCATGCACTAAATAATTAGGCGTAACAAGAGGTAGTGAAACAAAACAAAACTCGATAAAACGAGTGAAGGAAAAGAACAGAAAATAAAACCTTTTATCCAGAGCTCTAGTGCCGAAAGAGCTGAACACAAAAGATAACAGGTTTCAAGAATAGAGGATAAAGAGAAAGATTGGAAATAAACGAGAAAACCAATCTAATTCTTAATACACTAACCGGACTTGCTGCGTTTCCTATTCATACGAACCAGAAATGCAGCGACCGAATCTCCTATACCTTACCGACTTTGTTTGTCAACATAGCAAAGACAATATCGAAGTGTAGGGCAGTGGAAGACCTATTTATAATGAATAGGCATTCCGAACCAGGTGAAAAGGATAATTGCCGGGCGAGATTCAAACACTGGAACGAAGGCGAAAAAAAATCCGATAGAGTGTTCTGGCAACGCCAAATAGAAAGACGACCGCAGAAACAGCAGGGGCTGCAAATACCCATGACAAAAACTAGCTTTTTGTAATGGGAGTCCTGTGTGAATGTTAGAAAAAAAGTGTGATTTAAATAAATAAATTACTGACTGGGAAATGGCCCCTTTACAGGGCTTAATAGCCAAGACTTTAATACAGTTGAAGTCGGAAGTTTACATGCACTTAGGTTGAAGTCATTAAAACTCATTTTTAACCACTCCACAGATTTCATGTTAGCAAACTATAGTGTCGGCAAGTCAGTTAGGACATCTACTTGTTCTGTTGTGCATGACACAAGTAATTTTTCCAACAATTGTTTGCAAACAGATTATTTCACTTTTAATTCACTATATCACAATTCGAGTGGGTCAGAAGTTTACATACACTAAGTTGACTGTGCCTTTAAATTTTTTATATTTGGTCACATATCCTTTGCATGCCATGACTTCCTGATGTCTGTGACCCAACAACATCAAAAGCCTCTTGATATCTTATTTTCTGGAACTCTTACAAGCGATACTATAACGTCTCTGCATTTGAATGGATCTCTATGGGAATTGGGGGGTGGGTCTAGATTTAGCTGTAAATTATGCTGAGTCTTTTGATAAATTATATAAATTATGATATTGATGCCGTTGGGTCACAGACATCAGTAAGTCACTGCATGCAAAGGATTGAATTAAAAGTGAAATAATCTGTCTGTAAACAATTGTTGGAAAAATTACTTGTGTCATGAAATCTGTGGAGTGCTTAAAAATGAGTTTTAATGACTTCAACCTAAGCGTATGTAAACTTCCGACTTCAACTGTATATAAAAATATATTTTCCCAGCATAATTGATGAGTAAAAAAAAAAACAAATCAAATAAACAGGTTTTGTACCAATTCTCAAGAATGGATGATAGACCTATACATTGTATATAGGATATACAGTGAGCACCATAATTTATTGGACAATGACACATTTTTTGTTCTATTGGTTCTGTACTCTAGTTTGAAGGGATACAATGACAATGAGGTTGAAGTTCAGACTGTCAGCTTTAATATGAGAGTATTTTCATCCATCTCGGATGAATCGTTGAGAAATTAGTCCCCCCCATTTTCTGGAATGAAAAAATATTGGACAGTTTAACATAATGTAAAATAAAGTAATAATTTTTAATATTTGGTCGCATATCCTTTGCATGCCATGACTTCCTGATGTCTGTGACCCAACAATATCAAAATACTCTTGATATCTTATTTTCTGGTACTCCTACAAGCGATACTATAACTTCTCTGCATTTTAATGGATCTCTATGGGAATTGGGGGGTGGGACTAGATTACACTGGAACAGTGTGGAACACATGGTTGGCTAAATGGCTGTAAGTCATCAAGGGTCTTACGTATCAAACAAGCCTTAAACCATCACTCTGCTGCCAGATATGGATGGATCACTTTTAGGGTAGTTTCTCCTGACAAATTTTCCTATTGAACTCTATGGAAAAATAAGTCAGGAGAAGAAACCCTTCAAGTTATCCATCCATATCTACTGTATTTCTGGCAGCAGAGTGATGTTTTAAGGCTTGTTTGATACATCACACCCTTGAGGACGTACAGCCATTTAGCCAACTATGTGTTCCATACTGTTCCAGTGTAATTTACAACTAAATCTAGTCCCACCCCCCAATTCCCATAGAGATCCATTCAAATGCGGAGAGGTTATAGTATCGCTTGTAGAAGTACCAGAAAATAAGATATCAAGAGTCTTTTGATATTGTTGGGTCACAGACATCAGGAAGTCATGGCATGCAAAGGATATGCAACCAAATATTAAAAATGATTACTTTATTCTACATTGGCTGCAGTTAAGTGTAAGGGGGCAATTACTTTTTCACACAACGGAAATGGGTGTTGGGATTTTTTGTTCATTAAATAAATTAAATAAATAAAAAACAAATGTGTCATTTGTTCACTCAGGTTCCCTAAAATCAAAATTATATTTTGTCTAAAGATCTGACAACGTCCAGTGTGAGAAATATGCAACAATAGAGGAAATTAGGAAGGGGGCAAAACCTTTTTCACGGCACTGTATATACAGATCCTTTCCAAAAAATTAGAATATCATGGAAAAGTTGTTTTTTTTTCCATAATTCCATTCAAAAAGTGAAACTTTCATAGATTGTAGATTCATTACACACAAAGTGAAATATTTCTAGCCTTTATTTGTTTCATTTTTCATAATTTTGGCTTACAGCTCCAGAAAACCCCCCAAAACAGTATTTCAAGAAATTAGAATAGTGTGTCGAAAATCAGCATTTACTTCAGTTATTTCAGAGAATGAGTGGAGTGGCTTGACTCGAGGAATCCGACAGTTGTAGCCCATGTCCCGGATACGTCTGTACGTGATGGTTTTTGAAGCACTGACTCCAGCCTCAGTCCACTCCCTCTGCATCTCCGCCAAATTTTGGAATCGTCTTTGCTTGACAATCCGCTGAAGCCTATGGTCATCTCTTTTGCTTGTGCACCTTCTCCTGCCACATTTTCCCTTCCAGTAAACTTTCTATTGATATGCTTGGACACTGCACTCTGTGAACAGCCAGCCTCCTTAGCGATGACCTTTTGTGGCTTTCCCATCTTCTGGAGGGTGTCAATGATGGTCTTCTGGCCAATTGTCAAGTCTGCAGTCTTCCCCATACTGAACCAAACTGAGATAAACTTTGCAGGTGTTTTGAGTAAATTAGATGATAGTGTGACACTCAGTCTAAAACATTCATTCTCTGAAATAACTGAAGTAAATGCTGATTTTCGACACACTATTCTAATTTCTTGAAATACTGTTTTGGGGGTTTTCTGGAGCTGTAAGCCAAAATTATGAAAAATGAAACAAATAAAGGCTAAAAATATTTCACTTTGTGTGTAATGAATCTATAATCTATGAAAGTTTCACTTTTTGAATGGAATTATGGGAAAAAAAAAACTTTTCCATGATATTCTAATTTTTTGGAAAGGATCTGTATATATACATATATATACGTATATATATATATATATATATATATATATATATATATATATATATATATATATATAATTATTGCTGCAATCATTATTACTATCATTCTTGATTGTCCAATTGCTACTCACAAGACATTCTCACTCACAGGCGTACGCACAGAATATACACACAGTTACTCACAGAGTGTATACACAGGGTGTACTAAGGCTACATATAAGCCATCCAAAACAGGGTGATTCAGAGTGCCATACTGAACTATACACACCATGCTTAAATCACCACAGACTTACTGCAGGTATCAGCCAGTAGTGTAGACCATTGAAACTGCTGTACACACTCAGTTCTTCCATTCCTGTGAAAGACAGACAAACAAATGCAGACCACAAACCTGTGTTGCCATGGCAATTAATATCACTGGGTATAAATCTTCTACCCACATCCTTGAATCAAAAGGCATATTCAATTCTAAAAAAAGCTATTTGTCACACGGGTCCAACATGTTGTATTTCACATGGCACTAAAACTATGCCCATATTCTCATAATGTAGGGGGTATGCTGGAATGAGGACTTTTTGAGACTCAATATACTGTGTCCAAGGTTGACCTGCATATTTTGCAGGATTTATGTTCTGAAGCACAATTCTGCCGGCAAATAAAATAACCCTAAAGAACTGTAGCAGCAGGAATAGATAGCAAGATGCTGGTTATCTGTGATATAACTGTGCTGTTGTGGGACCTGTTCAAATCACCCATGTCGTATTTATCTGCCAGTGCTCATGACCGAATCAGCACAAGCAGCCAAGTGGTTTCTCGCCCCAGCATGTGGGAAAGCAGAAAAAACGATCAGAGGCTGTTGCCTTGCATAACTGCGAGAAACACAGTTTATTCACATATTTCATTAGTAGATTTGTTTAATTTCCCTCAGAATATCATCGATGATCTACAAGCAGGTATAAAAATGTTGGCAATGTGTAAATGTGTAAAAGCCACCTGCGTTAGCACCTTGGCGGATTGCTAATATGACAGCAATTTACAGCTGGCGAAACAGACCTACTCGCGCATGTAAAAGGGCGAATGCAGAGAATATATGGCATTAAAATTCTCTGAATTAGTGTAATGTGCTGCAAAATTGTTTTCGTTTCTCATGGTTGAAAATGTTTATTTTCCTTAATTATACTCTTAAAAATTGTTTTGTTCAGTTATGGAATGAAATCGGCGGGGTTTTAATTGCCGAAAGTATGGAAACCTGGTCACTGTAATTTAAAAAAATATATGAAGAAAGAAGAATCGGGTTTTCATTTTGTTAAAAATGGTGAAATTTAAATTAATCTCCGTTTTTTAACCGTATCGAGAAGTAAAAAAAACAAAAACCTTATGCACAGCGAATCCCTGGGGCTGTAGGGATTGAAAACTCATGAAAACACGCACTATAATAGAAGGACATTTGGAAAATGCACTTCAGATGTCTGGATCATAAGACAGGTGGAACAATACAATACCAAAACATGGTGCAGCCTGCTAAGTAGCCACATTTTACACACAACTGGCTGGCTATACCTGCCTGCCATTTCATTCAGCTCTGTTCAGTTAAAATGAAAAATGAAACTACTTAAGTGTCGCTGGCTATATTCAAATCATAGGCACCATTTCCACGGGGGACACTGTCAGACATGTGTCTATTTTTTTATCATGTCATGAATGCAGAATGATATAGGGTAAAGTTTTGGTGGTGAAATTTAACTACTTACTGTTCCTAGTTTTGGCAGTGAAATTTTAAAGTCAGTCAACTACTTAGCTAGTCAGGAAGATAGCAAAGAGGAAGCTACGACGAAGCGAATCGAAATGACTCGTAAGTCCATCTCAGTAGAGAATATGGAAGAGCAGAAAAGGTAGCCAAGTTGCCAAAGTTGGATGCCTTTTTTAAAAGCAGTAGCATATAGGGCAGGAGATACTGAATTGACTGACTAGCTCAGGAGCTGAACTTGGAGATTGTGGATTATTTTGAACAATGCAAGGCTCATCGGATGTCCTTCAAATGAGTGAGAAGACAAAGTGCCTTTTATATTCAAGGGAACTGGTGAGGAGTTTCTCATGGGTTTCTCCTAGCCCGGTGATTGAGTCAGGACAATTGCATGTTAATAACACACGCATATTGTAGGCCTAAATAGCTTAGTAGGCTACAGATTCTCCATGCAATCTGCAACCCTGGAGCACGCATCCGCTGTGCATAACTATTGGTGTTCTGGCAGAACAGAAGAACAGCTAGGACAGTTCTGGCTCCAGGGGTCCTCTGTGGACAGACGTGGAACTGATGGGGCTGCACATTCTCATCACTGATGTCATGCCATCTGTCCTCAGGCTCTGGCTCGCTTGATCTTTTTTCTATAGTGGTGCGTGGTGAACGAGATTGACTCCTCTTCGGTCTTGCCACAGCAGTCCTGCAGGAATGCACAGCAGCGGGAGTGGGAGTAGGAGCAGGAGTGGCAGCAGAGGCAGTGGAGGGACCAGTTGGACTTTATTCCACAGACTCCATACATTATCATTGAGCCTTATTCTGGTTTAGCTTAGCGTATAGATAATACCTAATAGCTAGCTAGCTAACTGGCTATAAACCAATGGTTCTCAAACTCTGTCCTGGGGTCTCCCTGTGTATGCTGGCGTTCCAAGCACAATTGTCATCCCAGAATTCTGAACAGAGTGCAGGTCACTACAACATATTGACCCACGTGGGGAGTGAACAAAGCTCATTGGTAATAAAATATTGCTTCTTTGTCAAGCCCCACCCAAGTCCAGCTATCCTTAGTTACTTTTGCTAATTTCATCAAGCTGAAGCTTTCGCATCGGAAAGCAAGTTTTCCTCGCGAACCCAGGCCATTGCGAGGACCCGTCAGTTATAGCTGAACCTGCATTTGTATGTAGCCTACTTTATGAAATTGAACACAGATTACCCCCTTGCTAATCAAGCGAATCTCGGGTAGGCTACGTTACAGTGTATTACATTTCATTCTGTTCATGGTCATGTCGGGGAAAAAACAGCTTTATCCTAAGTAGCCTAAAGGAAGCTAAACTAAGCATATTCGGCCAATCCTTACTGTATGTTGACACTGCACATAATTAATTTGAACAAGAACAAAAAGGCAAAGAACAGGGAAGGCTAAGGTGAAGGGCTGGAAACGGGGTTAGCGAAACTAATAGAGGGCTGGGCAGGTGATGGGGCAGGAGCGAGCATGAACGGGAAGCAGGCTGGACGGGCTGGAGCAAGGAAACGAGAACAAGCAAACAGGTTAAATGCGAAATACAAACAGACAGATGACCGGGTAAAGTCTAGACGGGACTAAGACAATACAACGAACTGGCAAAGAGGCAGTGAAACAAGGGAACTTAAATAATGAGGGGAACAGGTGAAAGGGCTGATTGAATAACTAAAAGGAGTCAGGAATGTGTGCGGGTACTGATTGGATAATTAAAGAGGAGGAGAGTGATAGGCATAATGATAACGAGGAACAAAAACGGGGAACCACGCCCAGCTTGCATGAACACAGAAACGAGACGAACAGGGTAAACTGAAAAACACAACATGAACATGAGGAATGGGAAACAAGAGATACGAAAGGAAAAGGTGGACTGGAGGGAAACGGTGGATTTGTCCAATTATCTTTGTTCCCGTAAAACAGGGGGGGGGGGGGGGTGTATAAAAAGGTACAATTGCTACAAGGTTCACCCGATATGGATGTAAACACCCTCAAATTAAAGCTGAAAGTCTGCACTTTAACCTCATAGTAGCTGTTCCATTTCAAATCCAATGTGCTGGAGTATTGAGTCAAAACAAGAAAAAATGTGTCACTGTCCAAATACTTTTGGACTGCACTGTGAGTAAAAATAAAGTGCTACAAATGGAAAGAAATCTTAGCAAACATGCAAAAACAAAGTTGTTTTTCTTTTGTTTGCAATTACACACTGAGAGCTGAGCTACATACTGTACGTAAAACAGGTAAATTCAAGAATTACACCTCAATTACACCTTGTGCATAAAACTGTAGTGACACAACTAAACATGCTGTTATGCTTGGCGTTTATTGTTCAAAACATCCAATAAGACATTGCAAACATCATTGAGGAGCTTATAATGTCCTCTATTGGATAAATGAGTTAGGAATGAAATCAGAATGAACTGGAATGCGTTACAGCTGCATGAAGAGCTGGTGGGGTTTTACGCATTGACGTTTCAGATGGTGCACTCAGGGCCGGATCATGGTCCCCCTGGGCACATGTCTTTTGGACCCCCCCCCCCCCCCCCCGCTTTCCTATATTGGTGTCTTTCTTGCCTTCCTCCTCGCAAAATCATCCACTAGATCATCAAAATCTTTGTCACTGGCAAAGTTAGAAAAATCCGAAGTGCCATGAAAGCATTGGGGAACACTGAGTGCAGATTAAGTGCCTGCAACGTCCCAAGCAATTTAGTTGGACACTTCTCATCCTGAGTCAGACATGAAAGACTTGAATTGGATGAGTTTGTTAGCAAAGTTCATGTCCAGGTCTGATGGATATGCAGCGGAGAGCCCAGGTCTGATGGATATGCATTTACCTTTTCCACTATGATATCACTGTTAGACACCTGATCTGACATAAACAGAACTCCAAAGAGACTGGTCAAACGCTTGTAAGCATCCAAGTGATGTTCAAGGCATGCCACTAGCTTATCAATGACCGCATAAAATGTTTCTATTTTGAACTTCTCCCTCCCCTCAAGTGTCACACCTGGCTCTGAGCTCTCATCTGCAAATGTTTTGCGTTTCCTCTTTCGCTGAAGATCGTGCTTATATGACTGAGAGACACATTTCACATTTAAGGCTGCCCTTTCAAAAGCTTCAAACTGGTCTCGCTGTCCCGCCACAAAATCCCTCAATGAAGACAAATTGTGATAGCAATTCTAGGATGCCAAGGAAATTACCGTTATGGGTTGACCCAAACCATTCATCATCTCCCCTAAACGCAAGTCCTCTTTCACCCAAGAACTTGATCACTGCTACAACTCTTTTCAAAATGTCCCTCCAGTACTTACGTTCCCCATCAAGTTGCTGCATGAGATCTGCATTTATAGCACTGCCCTTTGTCCACTGCTGCAAGGCAAACATCCATGATCTGTGTTCTCTCTCTTTTAATGTTCCCCTATTCTTTCAGAGTGCTTCCAGTCACTAAACCCCTGACTAAAGCCACAAGCTTGCTGGAGAACAGTTTGCATGCAAAACAGTACACACAACCTGTTGAGGGTGAGTACAGTAGCCACTGTCTATAAACCTTCTGCCCATTTGGCAATATACAGTTCAGAAGTTCATTGTTGAAACTTCTAGTCTTTCCACCAAGCGCTCTATCTCGGACTGAAGCTGGGTATTTTTCACTGTGGTTTTGGAAGGGGACTCTTTCAATAAGCACTGACTTAACAATGTCACTGGAAGTGCTTTGCCATAATGCAGGGTCAGTGACCTCATAGCACCAGGAATGGCTTGGTTACTGATTTGATTCTTGTGAACTGCCCAACTGCTCCTGAGGTGGAAATGATGGTTCTTGTATACCATTAGCTGTTGAGGGTTCGGCTTCAAAGGATGGCTCTGGGGGAGTCACAACATTACTGGAAACTGAACTAGTGCTAGTTCCTTCCTCACAGCTGACAATAGTGCTGCTGCCATCATTATTACTATCAGAGTTGGCAATGAGTGGAACACTTTGAAGCAAAACTGCCTCTCTTGTCTCCTTTTCTTTTTTGGCTTTCCTTTTGGAAGCACCACTATTCGATAATGTAATGTAATGTAATGTAATTCCAATGTTTGTGGTCCATATTTCAGAACTAGTTTGCTATTTATATGAATATATTTATAGCATATCTCAATACATATTAAATAATACTTGAATTAATATATATTAATAATGACAACACTACTGCAGACACAGCAGCCCAGCCTGGTGAGGAGACCGTCGAACCCCTGGAGGCAGAAACGGCTACTGCAGACACAGCAGCCCAGCCTGGTGAGAAGACCGTTGAACCGCAGGACGCGGAACCGGCTTCTACAGGCCCATCAGCCCTGCCAGGTGGAGAGGTCTATGCACCCCAGCAGGTGGAGTCAGCCCCCACAGACCATTCCCCCCAGGCCGAGGACCCCACCCCCACCCCTTGTGGACATTTCTTCCCCTCCTGCTGCTTCCCCTCCTGCTGAATCCGGGGAACCTCTGTCTGCTGCACAGACAGAAGGGGTGTGCTCTGTGGATTCTCCCACTTCCACAGTTCCTGTGATGGAGGAGATAGGGGGACCTCTGCGAAAGCCTCGCTCCCCTGTCAGAGCTGTAAAGAGACCCCGGGAGAAACGGAGCAGGAAGCCAACCCCCGGCCATTTTACGACTCCTCTGGCCCTCAAAGTCTCCATCAGAGTGTTGTCTTGCACTCCAAAGCAAGATGAAAGCAGCCAAGTTAGAACAACAATTTCCCCCCACCCTTGTCTCTCCACCCCCGAGCCACACCTGCAAACTTTGCACACACATGTCATCCAGGGAAAGTGCAAGAGCCCCTTTCCGACGTCAGAAGTGTTCGGAGAGCAGTGATGGATTGGATGCCTACGAGCGATGATCAGCCCAGCTGCCCAGAGAGGGAACCAAAGCCAAAACTGGCATAGACCCCTGGACAGAGATGAGACAGGCGTGGTTAAGGGGCATCCACGTGCGGAAGAAGCAAGATTACAGGATGCCTCCTGTCATCCCGGTTTGCTGAACTCTGTGGCCCTCCGCAGCCAAAGGACTGCCAGTAACCACACTGGGGTTCTAGGAGGTAAAACTGGCACTCTGCCCCCCCCACCCCCCCACATCCCTACCACCACCTTTTAACATAAGACCATGCCCATGTTTTTAAGTCGCTTTTCTAAAGTGTAGGTGCCCCCGCCAATACTGTTCCTGGACACTTATGGACAAGTCTGCCCTATTCATGTGATTATTTAGACTGGCAATCCTGTGGACGGTAAACCCTGTCCGTAAGGTCATAACATGCAGTGCTATCATTAATTGTTCCGCTCTTCACATGTTGCTGTGAGTGATAATGCCTAAGCCCTCAACTCCCACAGTCTTCTCCTGCCATTCCCTAAAGGACACCCACAGACACAAGTGCAAACAAGTGCAACTGGTCCCACACCCTGCCGCGGGAAGCTAGCCTAAGCAACTGCCGTCAGCAGTCCACCCAATTGGATCCAGGCTAAAGGAGCCAAAATGGATTTCGACAGGGAAAGAGGCGCTTCCCCCGCCCGTCAGAAGAGAGGTCCTGACTGCACTTTGCCACCTGTGGATCGTCCAGCTTCCTGTCACAGGAGACAGAGCCCCCGCACGCCGTGCAGAACTGGTAGAGACACTGTGGAGTAGGTTGCATTTCACTCACGCAATTGCAACATTAATGGGAAAAAGCACTGCATGTTACCCAAAGTCCAGGGAACCTCTTGTCCCTTGCCAGTCTAGATACCCGGACACTGGAGAAGGAAGAGACTGAACCAGGGTGTCATAACAGCAGCGACACAAAAGAGTGTTTAATAGATATGTCTCTGCACCACACTGGATCATCGTGGGACATACGTCAGTGTGTCCATATATCTGCTGGCCAGCAGATCACAAAGGGACTATTAAACTGGGCATGGACTAAATGTTTTAAAAATGGTTGGTGAACCATTTGCACAGTTGTTTTTGTTGTTAGCAGGTAACTGCATCTTCAATGTTCAAATGTGTAATGTGATTCCTATAATTTGGTGATGTAAGAATATGTTTTTAGTGGGTGCATGCACCTATTCTTACAAGAGAGGGATGTAGGATATCTAATATTTAGATATATATAAGTCAAGTACCCCCCCCCCCCCCCCCTTATCTCTATCTCTGTCGCTCTCTGTCTCTCTCTTACACATTAACCCCCCACCAACATCAAAGATAAGCCAGTCTTTGACCCCTCCCCCACACCTTAACCCAATCAGGGCATGGATCCCCTCCCTGTCAAGGTATTTTATGAGTGTACTGCAGAAAAATAATTTAGTCTGTTTTGGAGTGTTTGGTGAAGAAGTCATCCTTTTTGGTTCCTCGTGCGTTTCCTTTTGTTCCTGTTCAGCTGGAGGGTAAATAATATTGGCAATTTTTGGCTTATCTCTCTTTTACTGGTAATTAATGTCTGGTTTAATGCCTTCACATTTGTGAATTATACGTAGTCAGCCTACATTCCTTCATGAATGTATGATTCCCAGTCATTATTCTAATTGAATGTTTTCATTTAATAAAATTACTTAATCTCAAGACCTGATTTAGACTTTGTTTTGGCTTGTTGGTTGATCCACCAGGTTACTGTTCGACTTACCTATCAAAGAATTCGGCGATTTAATTGATGATTGTCATTTTTAATAATAATAATTAAATTAAATAACATAAAACTTATTTTGAATGTAGGTTAAGTGAGGGGTTCTAGCACGCAATATCGCTTGTGTTCAGTATTCAGAGTGCTGAACGTTTTAACAAGGGCATTGACTGTTGGAACCGCTGGATTCAGAAAAATACACATTTTACCTAATCCTCACTTACCCGACAGCATGCTGTTTTAACATTTATTCAACCCACTGTAGCTAGCTACCCTTTTATCTTATACCCCTTTCACACAGACGACCCGCAAACAAATGCCACCTAACTACGTAACTAGTTAAGTTGTGTGCCACCTAACTAGTTAGACAGCTGAGTTTTAGGCCGATAGCTAGTTAACTAGCTGGCTTTTTACTGCAGCTAATTTGGTTGTAAGGGCAGCTAGCTGGCAAAAATGGCAGCTAGCTAACTAATTTCTGTTAACAAGCTGAATCATATGGGCAGCTAGCTATGGAAAATGGGCAGCTAGCTAAAATAAAGGGATAGTTGGTTATGGTAAGTCAAATAACAAACGGCTTGCGGCTTGCCATAATATGACGCCCTTCAAACTGCCCTGTTATGCAGAATGAACTGACTTGTTGGTGAATATTGTATCATGTCACAGCATATTGTAGTGTGCCAACCAGTGGCTCAGTTGTACAGAAGCACTGTACTCTCTGAGAGGCTCTCATTTTAAGCATGCACTGTATGTACCAAGGGGCCCAGGTGTTAAAAATCAAAATGCGAGGGGCTGCATTCTGCACAAGATGGAGATTATTTAACAAGGATTTAGGGCAGCTAGATAGCAGGACATTACAGTAATCTAGCCTAGACGTAACAAAAGCATGGATCAATTTCTCTGCATCCCCTTCTGATAGGAAGTGCCTGATTTTAGCTATGTTCCTTAACTGAAAGAAAGTTACTCTAGATATGTTTTTTATGTGTGCGCTAAAAGTTAGATCTGGGTCTATAGTAACACCTAGGTCGTTCACAGCTGAATTTGGAACAACTAAACAACCATCAAAATTTAAAGTAGGTGTACACAATTTCTCCCTTTGTTTTTTTGGACCTAAAACCAGCATTTCAGTCTTCTCTGAGTTTAGGAGCAGGACAATAAGAAAGCATCCAAGCTTCAATATCTGCAATACAAGTCTCTAATCGAGAAAGTGGTAGTGCCTCGTCGGGTTTCATGGAAATGTATATCTGTGTATCGTCCACATAGCAGTAAAAATCTACCCCGTGTGCCCGAATGTTATCACCAAGGGGTAGCATATATAATGAAAAGAGTACTGGACCTAGCACTGATCCTTGTGGAATACCATATTTCATTACTGAGTAATTGGATACTTCTTCATTTAATTTAACAAACTGCTTCCTATTGTATAAGTATGATCTGAACCATGCAAGTGCTTGGCCATTTAGTCAAACACAGCCCTGGAGTCTGTTCTGTAGAATCTCATGATCTATTGTATCAAAAGCTGCACTTAGGTCAAGGAGTACAAGAACAGACACAGAGTTTCGGTCAGGCGATAATAGTAAATCATTAAAAACTTTAACAAGTGCTGTTTCAGTGTTATGGTAGGGTTTAAATCCTGATTGGAATATTTGATGGATATGGTTTGAGCTAAGGTATGCAACAAGTTGCTTGGGGGACAAGTGCCCCCGCCAGGAGTAATCTATAGTTGCATAGCTACGAAGACAGAGTTTGAGAACCCATCCAGTCATGAGAGGGAAAACAATCCTACCCACCTATCAAGAGCCAGCCCAGGGAGATGGGGTCACAGCTGTTGACAGGTGACAGTAAGGAAAGGATGCCACCCCACATTACTCTATGGCTAATGGCTTCTCTGGTCCTGTCTCCAGACTACAACTCATTATAGAGTAATATGAGGTGGCATACTACAACATTACCTGAATAATATCACCAAGGGGTAGCATATATAATGAAAAGAGTATGGGACCTAGCACTGATCCTTGTGGAATACTATATTTCATAACTGGATACTTCTTCATTTAATTTAACAAACTGCTTCCTATTGTACAAGTATGATCTGAACCATGCAAGTGCTTGGCCATTTAATCCAACACAGCCCTGGAGTCTGTTCAGTAGAATCTCATGATTTATTGTATCAAAAGCTGCACTTAGGTCATGGAGTACAAGAACAGACACAGAGTTTTGGTCGGGACATAATAGTAAATCATTAAAAACTTTAACAAGTGCCATTTCAGTGTTATGGTAGGGTCTAAATCCTGACTGGAATATGTCATGGATATGGTTTGAGCTAAGGTATGCACCAAGTTGCTTCGCAACAGCTTTCTCTAGTATCTTTGATAGAAATGGAAGATTTGAAATGAGTCTATAATTTTCCAGTTTGTCAGGTTCGATGTTTGGTTTCTTCAGTAATGGCTTAATAACCGCCATTTTTAGTGACTCTGGTACATACCCTGCAACTAAGGATGTGTTAATGATTTTTAACATATGCTGGCCTAGTATGGGGAAACGTTCTTTAACCAATTTTGTAGGGATTGGGTCGAGTAGACAGGTAGTCGGTTTTGAGGACATAACCAGTTTAGACAGCTCCTCCATGTCAATTGGCGTAAAACAGTTTAGTGTTGACCAAGATCTGGGGCCACATGTATAAACAGTGCTGAGCAGAAAAATGCCCTCAGAAAGCCACACAGAAATTTAAATGTACAGTTGAAGTCGGAAGTTTAAATACACTTAGGTTGAAGTCATTAAAACTCATTTTTAACCACTCAACAGATTTCATGTTAGCCAACTATAGTGTGGGCAAGTCAGTTAGGACATCTACTTTGTGCATGACACAAGTAATTTTTCCAACAATTGTTTACAGACAGATTATTTCACATTTAATTTACTATATCACAATTCCAGTGGGTCAGAAGTTTACATGCACTAAGTTGACTGTGCCTTTAAATTTTTAATATTTGGTTGCATATCCTTTGCATGCCATGACTTCCTGATATCTGTGACCTAACAACATCAAAAGACTCTTGATATCTTATTTTCTGGTACTCTTACAAGCGATACTATAATGCAGGGGTGGGCAATTCCAGTCCTGGAGGGCCGGTGTGTATGCAGGTTTTTGTTCCCACCAATTACCCCAGCTCAATGAGCTAATTGGCTGTTTACACCAACACTGGTAGATTAGATCACATTAAAATGTTTCATATAGGGACACAAGAAGTCTTCGGCTGTCATTCATGCGCTTATTAAGAAGCTAAAGCTGTAGCTAAAATATCAGATGGCGTAAATATTAGGGCTAATTAGGTAATTAAGGCCAGAAGTTGGCATGAAAACCAGAAACGGATATGGCCCTCATTGCCAACCTCTGCTATAACGTCTCTGCATTTGAATGGATCTCTATGGGAAATGGGGGGTGGGACTAGATTTAGCTGTAAAATATGCTGGAACAGTATGGAATACATGATTGGTAAAATGGCTGTAAGTCATCAAGGGTCTGAGGTATCAAACAAGCCTCGTTTTTTAGTCAAGCATCATTCTGCTGCCAGATATGCAGTAGATATAGATGGATCACGTTAAGGGTTGTTTCTCCTGACAAATTTTCCTATTGAACTCTATGGAAAAATAAGTCAGGAGAAGAAACCCTTCAAGTTATCCATCCATATCTACTGTATTTCTGGCAGCAGAGTGATGATTTAAGGCTTGTTTGATGCATCAGACCCTTGAGGACTTAGAGCCATTTAGCCAACCATCAGCTGCCATTAGAGCCATTGTATCAGCGATTTTGGGTGGAAACATAAATGATCACATTCATCTGATTTTTCCTCACGATCCGCTAGCTGCCCGCCCCATAAGCAGGCCGTCAAAAAACCGCGTCTCTGTAGGCAGCCTATGCTCCGAGATCGTACACAAAAACAAATGGTACTACCAACCACTCAAAACCAAAATAAACAGTATTCCAACCAATCACAATGATCTGCACAAACGCTAATACTCTTATCTCGCTGAAATCTTGACGGATTTACAAACGGTTTGGTTTCTTACAAACGTTATTAACGTGGTTATAATTCTGGATGCTTGAACACTATTTTTTAAAACATAACATAATTATTCATAAGTATGTTTGTTTGGGATTTCGCTTCAGAAGTGACGTCACGTTTGTGCAGATCATTGTGATTGGTTGGAATACTGTTTATTTTGGTTTTGAGTAGTTGGTAGTACCATTGTTTTTGTGTACGATCTCGGAGCATAGGCTGCCTACAGAGACGCGGTTTTTTGACGGCCTGCTTATGGGGCGGGCAGCTAGCGGATCGTGAGGAAAAATCAGATGAATGTGATCATTTATGTTTCCACCCAAAATCGCTGATACAACCTTTAACTGGTTAGTTACTTCAGTGGTATTTTCTGTGCTTGAAAGGAATGATTCCGGAAGCATATTTATAAACTTTGGAATGACGTCAGAGTTTAACGACCGGCTGTAATAATGTCTTGGCTCTGATGTAAAAGTGGTGGTTGCCTCAATTTCAAAAGTAATAAGGAAGTGATCAGATAATACAGGATTATGGGGTGCAATAGTAAGATTCATAACATTGGGTAGGGTATGGCTATAATAATGAATGGGCCCACAAACATTTTGTTTAAAACCAACAGAGTCAATAATAGAGGCAAAGGCTGTTCCTAGGGGATCACCCTGTTTATCCACATGTATGTTAAAATCACCAACAATCATAACCTTGTCTGCCAAAATAGCAAGGCAAGACAAAATCTCAGCGAATTCTATTAGAAAATCCGAATAGGGCCTAGGTGGTCTGTAGACAGACACTAGGAAAAAGGACTGCATGCTACCACTTATTTTAGCTAGGTCATGCTGTACACAATTCATAGAGAGAACTTCAAAAGATGAGAACGTATTTCCACACTTAGGGGTTAAGCTTAAGGTGGACTTATAGATCGCTGCAACACCACCCCCTCTTCCTGACTGGCGCGATACCTGAGTATTTAAAAAACCTATAGGAGACGCTTCATTAAGTGCGATATATTTACCAGGTCTTAGCCAAGTTTCAATCAGACATGGTACTTTGAGATTATGATCTGTGATCAATTCGTTTACAATAATTGCTTTCGGAGCAAGAGATCTAACATTCATTAGTCCAATTTTTAGGAGTGATTCACAACAGCTGCTAGCAGCAACATGGTTTAATTTTAGAGTAATAAGATTATCCGTGTTAATACCACGGTTTGCTTTACCTTTAGCATAGATGTGTGGGGCAGACACAGTCTCAATATAATAAATACTAGTTTCTAGCTCAGATATGTTAGATAATGGGGCTTTGGGATGAGTACTATTGCCAATTGCTAGCTCTTGCACCTTGCAGACAACAGCATTGGACCATATGTTTGAGTCATGGGCATTGCGAAACACGTTGGTAAACGCACAGGCTCCGATGTAGGATCAGAGGCCTGCTGCCTGGCCGGCGCCCTGATAAGGTCTCACTGTAAGCACCCAGGGGCCCGGGGGCCCTAGTGGTCAGTTCACGCTTTAAGCACTGAGGGGTCTCACATTGTAAGCGCTGCGGTGCCCGGGGGCTCTAGTGGTCAGCTCATGCTTTAAGCGCGGAAGGGCCCAGGGACCCCCACACTGTTGGTGCCGAGGGGCCCTAGTGGTCAGATCACGCTTTAAGCCCCAGAGGCCTAGGGGCCCTATCGGTCAGTTCACATTTTAAACACCAAGGGGTCTGGGGGCCCTCACATTGTAAGCGCTGAGGGGTCTGGGGGCCCTAGTGGTTAGTACACACTATAAGCACCCAGGGGCCTAGTGGTCAGCTTGCGCTGTCTGCACTGAGGGCCCTGGCATTCAACTTCCTTTGGAAGTCTTGGGCCACGCACCGCGCGCAGCCTGAGGCTTGGAGGCCCCCTGGCAGTCCGAGGCCCCGGGGCACTGGCCCCACTGGCCCAGTCCATAATCCAGGTATGGGTGTACTATATAGGGGTGTGTATTTCTCAAACAGATTGTCAAAGATAATAAATGACCACTGAATCTTGAAAGGGACATATCTATGCATAAAACCAATGGTAGGTTTCTATATTTATTTCATATTTAGTAGAAGATATTGATAGTAGAATGACATGGTATAAATACACAAGAATTTCACTTGTTTATTTTGCTATTGAGTGAGCAGTGTTTTTCATCACTGTATTGGCATACTGTTGGGCTATTGTTGGCTTTATCTTATTGCGATGACAGAATACGAATCTTTGGTGGTGAAAGAATATTTTTATAAACTCCCAGATAGACGGTATTGTCCACTGTGTCACGCTTGGGTCGGTAGCCTATAGTTGCAGGTGAGCCTGGGTGGGGGGGTTGCTTGTTAAATGGACAAGCTATGCGACAATAGTGGCACTTAGAAACTCTGTATTCAGCATAGTTGTCATTAATTGTGTACTAATTAAGCTAGAGCATGGAGTTTGCGGTTCCCACTCATAGTTTGGTTACAGGAGCAATGAATGTCTCAGCTGACTACAGCAATCTCACAGCGCCGGCGGCATGGCCACTAGGGGGTTTGCGGTCATGTAGCATTTAAAGCCCAGATAGCAAAATTGCTGCGGCCCAAATCCGGCCCACACCGACATGTTCATCCGGCCCACATACCGCGTGGAATGATGGCACTTGGGCGGTCCGCTCCTGTTTGCCAGATCTGGGCCAGTGATGGCACTCGGTTTACACCCAGATTAGTCTTTGTCGACTGTGCCACATCTTTGCCAAAGGTGGCCCACATTTGTTTTGTGATATTTGGGCCATATTCACCATTTACCTCATGGGCCACATCCAGATTACACATTGCCAAGAGTACCGCATCTTTGCCAAAGGTGGCCCACATTTGATTTGGGATATTTGGACCATATTTGCTATTTTACATGTGGGCCACTTCAGGTTCACATCCATTTTGTCCGGGCCAGAAGAAGGCCAGCAGTGCCGCATCATTGCCGGAAGTGGCCCACATCCGTATGCTATCTGGGAGGTTTATCAATTTTAAAAAAAAATTGTATTGGGAGCATTCATGACATCATGCGTCTACGGGATTAGCCTACAGTTGATTAATAGGTATAATCAAAAGTGTTTACATTTAACATATTTTTGTTTGCATTAAAAATTATTTCACATTCTAATTGACATTCAGAAGTACATTTTGCACCATTTTGAATCTATGATCGTAATATGCATCATCCTGAGCAGGTGTAAAGCTTGTCTGTATGTAGGCCTACAAACAAATCTCAGATACAAAAACTTTGACGAATGCCAAAATATGAATGAAATTACAAATACAAACGATTTATGCACAAATTAATTTGTTCTGCGCATGTTTCATGAATAAGGTCCAATGTGTAACGTTCCGTTCCCTTCTTGTCCGTTTTCCGTGTTTTCCCTTTTTCCCTCCGTGTCATGTTGGATTCCTTTGTCCATGTTTTCCCTGCTGCTGCAGTCTGGGCGTCTTCCTCTGTCTTGTTCGTTTGATTATCACTTTAGTTTCCGCCTATCGCTCTCCCCCCTCGTTGCATGCATTCCTCACCTTTGTGTTTAGCAATCACTCCCGGTTATTTTCCACACCTGTGCCTTATTCATTCTTTGATTCCCTGCACCATTTAAACCCCCGTCTGGTTGCTAGTCGGCGCCAGTTCGTTAACTAACCTTCCTTGTTATGCTCGTTTCACGTTTCTGGTCCGGTGTTCTGCTGTACGCTTGGTGTAAACTTGCTTACCTGTTCTGCGGTTTGGTAGCTATCCTCCCGTAACTTTCGCTGTTTGCATGCTACTAAACTTGTCTCCCTTCAATCTCCAGTCGCCGTGTTCTCAGCTTCCCTGCAGCAGTGTTCGTTTCCCTGAATGTTTGTGTGAGTGTGTTGCGGTACCTCCAACTCCAGCTCGGGATTAGATCCACTGCCAAGTCCTGCCTGGCTAACTCTCTCCGTTGTTCCTGTCCGGCCGTAGCTACCTCCTGTACTTCGGTTACGGTTCCAGGATCTCTGGAGTTCAGCCGGCTCCAACGGGACCTACCCGAGCTACGCCTCACCTCCCAGCCCCGCCGGGTTTTCGCCAGCTACAACCCTGGCTGTCGTCTCACCTCCTTTAAGACCTCCCGGTCCAAACCCTGTCTGCAGTACCTAACTAATAACCCTCTGCTTTCTGTCCTTAATCCAAGTAGACCGTCCGGTCCAGTTCCTGTTCAGTCCCGGAGTGAGATTCTCCGCCCGAATAAAGTCCAGTTTCGGCTTGGAACAATCGCGCCGTTCCAGTACCTGTATCTGTGTGGATCACCCGGTCCAGTTCCAGTCCAGTCCCGGTGTAAAGCCCACCATTCCGTAAGAGTCCAGTTCCGGCTTGGAACGAGTTCCGTTCCAGCACCCGTTTCCTGAGTGGACCTTCCAGTCCAGTTCCAGTCCAGTTCTAGTCCAGTTCCTGTCCAGTTCCGGTGTGTTGTACACCTCCTGTTGAGTCCAGTTCCGGCTTGGAACAAGTTCCGTTCCGGCTCCCGTTTCCTGAGTGGACCTCCCGGTCCAGTTCCAGTCCTGACCCGGTGCGAACTCCTCCACCTACCCTATCCAGTTCCGGCTTGGAACAGTAGGGGATATCCTGCACCCAGTCCGGCTTGGACTTCCAGTCCAGTACCTGATCGGTTCCGGCTTGGAACCCAACCCTGGTTTAAGGTCCAGCTCCGGCTTGGAGCAGTCCGTATCGGACTACTATTTATGTTCTGTGTATTTTATGTTTGACTTTCCTGTACAGCTTTGGGACTACCCCAACACTTAATAAATACCCCTTTTCTTGAATCTGCCTCCTGGTCGTTGCACTTGGGTTCGTCCCGTATCAGGATCGTAACAGAACGAACTGGCCAAAAGCATGGACCCAGCCGACCTGGAACAGATTCGCCACGCCTTCTCCTGCCAAACTGCGGTCAGCGACCAACAGGGCCGTCGTTTGGACGATGTTTTAGAAGTACTAAGGGGCATCACGGAGCAGGTAGCTCAACTTTCGCTTCATCAGCCGCTACCGCGGATTCCTGTGGGTCCAATTCCTCCCGCTCCTGAACCACCTCCGGAGGCTCCGGTTCCCACTTCAAGCCGGGAGCCCCGAGTGCAACACCCCGGGCCCTATCTTGGCGATCTTGGCGCTTAGTCTAAGCGCATGGCGCTAAGTCCATTTAGGGCGTGTCCAAGTCCACTTTTGCTATTTTAACGGCGTGTTTTTTTGGCGCTAAGCACGGCGCATGGCGCAACTGGGCTGAACCTAGTCGCTTCATTAATTATAGGTGTGTCTTGGGCGTAACATTCAATAAACCAATCAAAATGTCATATCCCATTCCCTTTAAAAGCCTGCTTTTCCACCTTGGCGGATTGCTTATGATGGCGAAACAGACATGCTCGTGCGTGTTTAGTGTGATCAAGGAATAGGCTAAATGGAGTATGATCAATATTATTCGGACTAACCATTAGCCTATGAGTTCCCGGTAATTCCAGACAGGGCTGTTATTTTACAAAATATGTGCGGTTAAATTTCGTTAAAAGGACCTGCAACAGCTGAGAATAAGCTATCAATGGCTTCAGTCTCACCTTAGAAAACGCCAAATTAGCCTGCTTGTTCAGCGAATTTCGTTTGATTATGCAATGAAAGTGTCAAACATCAAGTTCAAGCTTCATCCAAAGTTCATTAGGCTACCTGCATAGTAGGCTAATATTGATTAATAACATACATACCGTTGTTTTGCCTTAATGATGACACTAAATAGCCATACAATAAAGCTGTCAGGTTCGCAACCCATAAGTTCACGCATATTTCCCCTTGTTTAATAATGTCCTGTTTATGGAAATGTGACCAACCTGTTTTACTCGTAGCGTAATCCTTTAAAACAATCCACTTTCCCAGGAAGACCGTTAAACGTCGACTTAGCTACAGCAGGGGAAACAGAACATGCAGCTCACGTGCAGAGAATGGCATTAAAATTAATTGTGAATTAATTGTGTAACTTGCTGCAAATTTGTTTTAGTTTCTAATTAGACGCTTAGTTCTCTTTAAAATCGTTTTGTTCAGTTAAGGAATAACGGGTGAAATCAGCTGGGTTTTAAACGGTGAGAGTATGGAAACCTGGTCACTGTAATTTAAAAAAATATGAAGGACGAAGAATAGCTAAGGTTACAATTTAGTTAACATGGTGACATCTCCGTTTTTTAACCATAGGCTATCGAAAAAAAACTTATGCACAGCGAATCCGCTGTAGCCTAGGCTATTTGAAAAACAATAAATGCAATATTCACTGGACAAGGTTTTGAACTTTTTTCAGTCACAAACCATTCTATTTACTTACAGGCTGTATTCACAGATAAACAGAGCTGTATTGTAATGACATCTGAAGCGCATTTTCAGAACTTAAATGTCCGTCTATTGCCGTGCGCGAGTTTTCCATTGAATGACAATTCACGCATTAGGTGCAAAGACAATTTGCGCATTAGGCTTGATAGCTATAGGTGTTATCAGCTCCTTTTTAATGGATAGCCATTGTCCCGTACCATCGCACATCGCCTGGATGTTGATGGAGTGGGCTGAGAGCAATGTAATGTGGCATTGTTTCCCTTCGCTGATGGAAAGGTATGTGGACCTATGGAACCTTTTATTATTATGCATTTTTGATATAGCCTACACAATAATAATATTTCACATTATGATCTAGATATTTTAGTCATGCCTGTGCACGCCCCTGTGTGTAACAGACAGGAGGGTATGCGCGTTGTGCACACGCCTATGTAGACGCACTTATATGCGCCGTTAAAATAGCATGTAAACAACTGCGACATGACTTTAGACCAGGTTTGTGGTGGTTCTAGCGCAAGCGCTTTCTGCTGGCTCAAGATAGCAATACGCAAAAAAGAATCCTGGCTACTCCTCATCTTAAGACCAACACGCCCAGTTCACTAATGATGGCGCAAGAGTTACGCCGTCAACATGCTAGTTTGACGGCGTAAGCGTTAGGCGCTATTATGGACCTAGCGCCGGGTGTAAGATAGCAAAGACACTTGCGTTTGCGTTAGCGCCGCTTTGCGCCGGGTGTAAGATAGGGCCCCCCGAGTTATACCGCGGGGGGTTGGGGAGATGTCGTGAATTTTTAATGAAGTGTGACATAGTGTTCCGTATGCAGCCCACCTCCTTCGCCTCTGACTCTTGTAAGATCGCGTTCATTATGAGCAGCTTGGGAGGAAGTGCCCTGGAGTGGGCTACATCCATCTTGGACAGCCAGGCTCCGTTGTGCAGCAACTTTGCAGCCTTTACCGCTGAGATGCGGCGCGTGTTTGATCACCCTACCTGCGGGCGAGACGCTACCCAACGTCTGCTCCAAGTTCGTCAAGGCAATCGCAGCGTCGCAGAGATGGCCATTCAGTTCCGTACCCTCGCCGCGGAGTCCGGATGGAATGACACCTCCCTTCAGGGGGCTTTCCGCCAAGCTCTTAGCGAGGAACTCAAGGACCAGCTTGCTACTCGGGAGGAGTCCAACTCTCTCAATAGTCTCATTAGCCTTGCCATTGCTATAGATAATCGTCTCCGTATCCGGGCACGTGAGCGGGGAAGAAACTCCGGGCGTCATCTACCCTCCGACACTCCTAACGTACGCCAACATACCTCAGTCACTGGATCTAGGGCGTCGTCTGGTGTCTCCGAGGAGGAGCCTATGCAGCTGGGCAGAGTTTCGGTCGACCCCGAGGAGCGCCAACGCCGTCTTCGCACTAGGTCCTGTTTTTACTGCGGCAAGCCTGGCCATCAGATCGCCTCCTGTCCTATACGCCCAAAAGAATGGGCTCGCCAGTAAAACTGGGCGTACTGACGAGCCCCATCATTCCAAACCATGCAGCTCAGAACCGCCTTGTGTTCAAGGCTACTCTCCTCTGGAGGGACAAGACAGCGGCCTCCTCGGCTCTCATCGATTCTGGGGCCGACGCCAACTTTATGGACATCACCTTCGCCAGGAGGGCCGGCATCCCCACGGAGCTTCTGCCCTCTCCCATTTCTGCTCTTGCTCTGGACGGTAGGAGCTTGGGGTTAGTTACCCACTCCACTGTTCCAATCCAACTTGTTTTGTCTGACAATCATCGGGAATGTATTCAACTCCTGCTCATCCACTCCAAACAGTCTGCTCTTGTGTTAGGTCAGACCTGGCTCCGCCTCCACAACCCTCATATTGACTGGAAAGCCGGTCGCATCCTGGCGTGGAGTGCCCACTGTCTAGCCAGTTGTCTCCGTTCTGCTCTACCCCCTCCGGGGTCCAGAAATCCCAGTTCTGATCAACCTGTGCTTGATTTATCTAACGTTCCTAAACAATATCACGACCTTGTACAGGTTTTTTCTAAATCACGTGCTCTGTCCTTACCTCCTCACAGGCCGTACGACTGTAGCATTGATCTGCTGGCGGGAGCCAAACTGCCATCTGGCCGCCTCTACAGTCTGTCGGGACCGGAGAAACTGGCTATGGAGGAGTACATACATGAGTCCCTCGCTTCGGGTATTATCCGTCCCTCCTCTTCCCCGGTCGGTGCAGGGTTCTTCTTCGTAGGGAAGAAGGATGGCTCTCTGCGACCCTGCATCGACTACCGTGGACTCAATCAAGTCACAGTCCGTAACAAGTACCCTCTTCCCCTCATTAACACCGCCTTTGAACCCCTCTCGCAGGCAGTTACGTTTACGAAGCTCGACCTCCGTAACGCTTATCATTTGGTGCGTATACGGGAGGGGGACGAATGGAAGACTGCTTTCAACACCCCGTTGGGCCACTATGAATACCTGGTGGTTCCCTTCGGCCTTACTAACGCCCCAGCAGTCTTCCAGGGCATGGTGAACGACGTTTTGCGTGACCTATTGGGGAAGAGTGTATTTGTGTACATTGACGATATTTTAATTTTTTCTAAATCCCCCCAGGAACACGTTCTCCACGTCCGGGAGGTTCTCCAGCGGCTGCTGGAGAATCAGCTGTTTGTTAAGGCGGAGAAGTGTTCATTTCATGTCTCTACTGTCCCGTTCCTCGGCTTCATCATCGAGGAGGGCAGTATCCGGGCGGACCCTGCGAAAATCAAGGCGGTGACAGAATGGCCCCAACCCACCTCTCGCAAGTACCTTCAGCAGTTCCTTGGGTTTGCTCATTTCTATCGCCGTTTTATCCGCAATTATAGTGTCATTGCCGCTCCCCTTACCAAACTCACCTCCGTTGCCTTTCCTTTCTGTTGGAATTCCGATGCCCAGCAAGCGTTTGAGCTGCTTAAGGTTCGGTTTTCCTCAGCTCCTATCCTCTGTCACCCGGACACTTCTCGTCAGTTCACCGTTGAGGTGGATGCCTCCGACACCGGCGTGGGGGCCATTCTGTCTCAACGAGCCGCCTTGGACAACAAGCTCCATCCCTGCGCATTCTTCTCCCGGAGACTGTCCTCCGCGGAACGGAACTATGATGTCGGGGATCGGGAACTGCTGGCCATCAAACTGGCTCTTGAGGAGTGGCGCCACTGGCTGGAGGGGGCAGGTAATCCCTTCCTTGTTTTGACCGACCATCAAAACCTTATTTATTTAAAATCTGCCAAGAGGCTTAATGCCCGTCAGGCTAGATGGTCGTTATTTTTTGCCCGCTTTAATTTTTCTGTTTCTTTCCGCCCCGGTTCCCGTAATATCAAGGCAGATGCCTTGTCCCGTATTTTTTCCCTCCCCTCCAGTCCTGCTGATCCGGAGCCCATTCTACCGGCTTCCTGTGTTGTGGCTGCGGTCTCCTGGGAGATCGAGGGGATCGTGAAGGCCGCTCAGACTTCCCAACCGGACCCCCGCAGTAACCCTAACTCCTGCCTTTTTGTGCCCAATTCCGTCCGCTCCCAGGTCCTTGAATGGGTTCATGCCTCGTGCCTGGCTTGTCACCCAGGTGTTGCCAGAACGATCGCCCTTGTCAGGAGGAGTTTTTGGTGGCCTACCCTTAAGGGGGATACCCGTGCCTTTGTCCTGGCCTGCTCTGTGTGCGCCAGGAGCAAGGCATCCCACCAGCCTCCCTCTGGTCTTCTCCTTCCCCTCCCTGTCCCGGGCCGTCCTTGGAGTCACATTGGCGTGGACTTCGTCACCGGTCTGCCGTTGTCAGAAGGTAACACCGTTATTCTGACAATAGTGGACCGGTTCTCCAAGGCGGTTCACTTTGTTCCCCTTCCTAAACTCCCGTCTGCCCTTGAGACCGCTGAGCTCTTGGTGTTGCATGTGGTCAGGCTGCACGGGATCCCCTCGGACATTGTGTCTGACCGTGGGCCCCAGTTCTCCTCCCGGGTTTGGAAGGCGTTCTGTGTAGCCTTGGGTGCCTCGGCTAGTTTATCTTCTGGTTTTCATCCCCAGTCTAACGGCCAGGCAGAGAGGGCGAACCAGGACCTGGGGGCCGCCCTGCGGTGCGTCACTGTTCGTAATCCCTCCCAGCCGTTTTCTCCCCTGGGTTGAGTACGCTCACAACTCCCTTAAATGTGCTTCTACAGGGTTATCTCCTTTCGAATACTCGTTAGGTTATCAACCCCCTCTCCTGTCGGCCCAGGAGGCTGAGGTAGCTGTCCCCTCTGTTAAGTCTCATCTCCTTAGATGTAAGCGCTTGTGGAGACTTACGCGCACCGCACTCCTTCGCTCCAATTCCTGTTCCCAACGTCTGGCGGACCTTCACAGGACCGCAGCCCCGCAGTATAGGGCCGGTCAGCAGGTCTGGCTTTCTACCTCCAATATTTCCCTTCCCTCCTCCTCCAAGAAACTCCAGCCCCGCTTTATTGGTCCCTTTCCTATCATTTGTTTGGTTAATCCAGTTTCTGTTAAACTTTCCCTCCCTGCCTCCCTCAAAGTTTACCCTGTTTTTCATGTCTCCCAAGTTAAGCCTGTCTCCTCCAGTCCCCTCAGTACACCCACCATCCCTCCGCCTCTTGTCCGGGTTATTGACGACGCCCCGGCCTACACGGTTAACTGTGTTATTGATATCCGCCGTAAGGGCCGGGGTTTCCAATACCTCGTCGACTGGGAGGGATATGGTCCTGAGGATCGGTCATGGCTCCACAAGAGCCTCATTCTGGATCACTCGCTCATCCTGGATTTCCACAGACTGTTCCCTAATAAAACCAGGCCTCCTGGTACGCCAGGTGGCGTACATTGAGGGGGGGGTACTGTAACGTTCCGTTCCCTTCCTGTCCGTTTTCCGTGTTTTCCCTTTTTCCCTCCGTGTCATGTTGGATTCCTTTGTCCGCGTTTTCCCTGCTGCTGCAGTCTGGGCGTCTTCCTCTGTCTTGTTCGTTTGATTATCACTTTAGTTTCCGCCTATCGCTCTCCCCCCTCGTTGCATGCATTCCTCACCTTTGTGTTTAGTAATCACTCCCGGTTATTTTCCACACCTGTGCCTTATTCATTCTTTGATTCCCTGCACCATTTAAACCCCCGTCTGGTTGCTAGTCGGCGCCAGTTCGTTAACTAACCTTCCTTGTTATGCTCGTTTCACGTTTCTGGTCCGGTGTTCTGCTGTACGCTTGGTGTAAACTTGCTTACCTGTTCTGCGGTTTGGTAGCTATCCTCCCGTAACTTTCGCTGTTTGCATGCTACTAAACTTGTCTCCCTTCAATCTCCAGTCGCCGTGTTCTCAGCTTCCCTGCAGCAGTGTTCGTTTCCCTGAATGTTTGTGTGAGTGTGTTGCGGTACCTCCAACTCCAGCTCGGGATTAGATCCACTGCCAAGTCCTGCCTGGCTAACTCTCTCCGTTGTTCCTGTCCGGCCGTAGCTACCTCCTGTACTTCGGTTACGGTTCCAGGATCTCTGGAGTTCAGCCGGCTCCAACGGGACCTACCCGAGCTACGCCTCACCTCCCAGCCCCGCCGGGTTTTCGCCAGCTACAACCCTGGCTGTCATCTCACCTCCTTTAAGACCTCCCGATCCAAACCCTGTCTGCAGTACCTAACTAATAACCCTCTGCTTTCTGTCCTTAATCCAAGTAGACCGTCCGGTCCAGTTCCTGTTCAGTCCCGGAGTGAGATTCTCCGCCCGAATAAAGTCCAGTTTCGGCTTGGAACAATCGCGCCGTTCCAGTACCTGTACCTGTGTGGATCACCCGGTCCAGTTCCAGTCCAGTCCCGGTGTAAAGCCCACCATTCCGTAAGAGTCCAGTTCCGGCTTGGAACGAGTTCCGTTCCAGCACCCGTTTCCTGAGTGGACCTCCCAGTCCAGTTCCAGTCCAGTTCCAGTCCAGTTCCAGTCCAGTTCCTGTCCAGTTCCGGTGTGTTGTACACCTCCTGTTGAGTCCAGTTCCGGCTTGGAACAAGTTCCGTTCCGGCTCTCGTTTCCTGAGTGGACCTCCCGGTCCAGTTCCAGTCCTGACCCGGTGCGAACTCCTCCACCTACCCTATCCAGTTCCGGCTTGGAACAGTAGGGGATATCCTGCACCCAGTCCGGCTTGGACTTCCAGTCCAGTACCTGATCGGTTCCGGCTTGGAACCCAACCCTGGTTTAAGGTCCAGCTCCGGCTTGGAGCAGTCCGTATCGGACTACTATTTATGTTCTGTGTATTTTATGTTTGACTTTCCTGTACAGCTTTGGGACTACCCCAACGCTTAATAAATACCCCTTTTCTTGAATCTGCCTCCTGGTCGTTGCACTTGGGTTCGTCCCGTATCAGGATCGTAACACAATGCTTTTATTGCAAGCCAAAGTTCTCAGTACACAGAGGATTAGACTGACCCATTATTAGGATTATTGAATAATAAGGCTGTCAATGAATTACAATTAGTTTCAAGATATTACTACTGCCAATTTGAGCTCCGTACTGTTACGCAGACCTATTTTTGAGATTTTGACCGTGTTGAAATTAACAATTACCTGATGCAGACAGAAAAGGCAGAAAATAACTACAGAATCTTAGAAAGGACATGTCTGGCTTTAATAATGTAGGTAAGCTTATGATTTTATTCCACAAGGCTGAAGTCCATGCTTTATGAGAGATTTTGATAGCAGAAGGAAGTTAGGCTATGTGTAACACTACGTTAGGGTGATTCTGTTTTACAGAAAGAAAAATGTATGATTTTGAAGTTATTTAAATGCCGCAATTGCTCGAATATCCCACCCTCCGCAACACACACACACACACTACATTACATTACATTCATTTAGCAGACGCTTTTATCCAAAACGACGTACAATAAGTGCATACAGAGACGTCATCAAGATCACTACAGAACAGACAAGGCAAAGCACATCCTTCCCATAATGTAGCAGCTATCCCTAGTAATGAAAGCTGACTAGTTCACAGTAAGCTGTGGGTAAATCAGCTATACTACACTTCTATTCTAAATACTATTATAAACTATAACAAACAGACAGGAAAACACAGGGAACTAGTACCACGAGGTCCTAGGTTAGAATATCAGTCAAAAATATCAGTCAGTCACACACACACACACACACACACACACACACACACACACACACACACACACACATAGCCTAGTCCTCCCAAAAAACGTGATGATACACATATCACTGAAGAATAGGCTATATGTGATTAATTGATTCATTGTTTATTTCATAGCTGAGAAGGAAGACGTCAGGGTTTCCTGTCGTATAAATAGCCCGTATTTTATCGTCAGCATCTGAGAGGGGGTTATGTCTCTGCAGATTAGGCTATGTAGCTCGGGAAAATGATGGAGAGCCTCCGTATTGTTTCGTAAGACCACAGAATCCGAGGGGTATTCTGGGAATTATAGTAAAATATAAACCTTGTGTCCGAGACTATTGATGTGTTAGTTATTCATCGCAAACTACAATTCCCCGAGATCGTATCCTGAAATATTTTGCGTGAACAGGAATGTTTCACGTTTGATGTAGTTTTCAGCTTTTCCCTTCTGCTTGCCAGGCGCATCTGGTGGTATTGCTGCTTGGGACTACATTTCCCGAAAATCTAAAAATGGACTAGTGGTATGCAGAGGTCTCCTTTTTGGGGACTGCCATAGACGCTGTCGGAGTCTGGGCAGGGACACACGGCTTTCGAACAGAGGTAGGAACCGATCCGTCTATGCTACTGTAGGGGCTAAGAAGACGGGGCTTAACTGGACAACACGGGTGTAGGAGAGCGAAACGATAGGCTATTTCTGAGAGAATAGCCTATATAAATATTACACATTAGGCTACATCTGAAGATGTGTAGCAGTAGCTAGACCGGAGAACACATTCTTGCTGTCGTTGTGAATTTTAATGAATGTTCACCGGACTGTTCTCTCACATGCTAAGATTTCAGTAAAAAAGGAGGGGGTGAGGGGATAGAGAAACACGTAATTCAAATCTCCGTGGGAAAGCAATTTTAGATTTTTTAAATTGCGTAGCCTATGCGATTCCATATTTAATAAAGTCTTGGTTATAGGAGGCTGGGTCTCGCTTCCCGGATTAGACACTGCACGCAGTGCACGGATTAGATGAGAAGAAAAGCTTTTTTGGAGTTGGGGAAGAACCGGTCATAGCAAGATAGCCTACATGAGGTAAGGGTGCCATGGCTAGAATGAACTCAGATAGCTACATTATATTTTGATAGCTTAGATGTGATTGGTAATAATACATGCGTTTTAAGATGTTATGGTAGAGCTTGAATGGGTGGTAGGGGAAAGCGTGTTGACAGATGTGTTTAGCTGAGTGGTTTTCGGGGAACGTAGATTTTAGGTTTTGTGCGCGCGCTCCCTCGGTATAATTGGTCATTTATTTTAACGGGGTATTTCAAGTGACTAGCCTATTGGTTATCGCTCCGCGCCTGTGGTCGCAGTGGTTTATTTGTGCAGGGTCTTATCATACCGTGGACCCCCTACCAATCTGTCCGCGTTGCTAAGAAACATAGAGGACAAGACTAGTATTGCCACAAAGGATCAAGAGTTGGAGAAGGGGGGCATGTAGTTCAATCCATTTCAATAAGCGCCCGCCCAGTCCCCGTGATAGCCCACGTTCTCTCCGGTAATAATAGACTGAACCCGTATGCGGCAGGTAGGGTATGCGCGCTTCCCCCTCACACTCTCACCCTCTTTGGCATTAGAAATTCCCCAACGGGGACAGGGAGGCGCCGAGGTTGCGTTTCTGCACATGCACTGGGCTCTAGGGCCTCCTCTTGAAAAAAAAACTTTTGGCAGGCAGCGGCGGTGCACTTGCAGTCGCGGTGTAGCCTAATTAACGTTTGAGACGGCTCGCGCAGCACCACTGCTAACCAAACGGGCGACTGCGCCCGTCACATCGCACAGAAGCCAAGTTTCCATTTGCTCGTGCGCTACAGCAACTTTATCTGCGAGATGCCCAGTCGCTGTAGGGTGACAGGTACCTAATGGCTTCAGCTGGCACTTTCAGAAGCCGAGTGATGTAGTTTTATCCCTATTTTCTCTTTCAAAGATTCGAAAATGCATCAAGGCAAAACAGGCAATGTAATGCTTCACTCGATAGCCTCCACTACACGGAAACCCTATTTGCAATGCATAATATAAAATAGCCTACATTTGGGACCGTGACATTTCACGCTGACGTGAGAGTTGTCAGACATTCCTGTGATTGCATTAAACACTCGCTCTGTTGTGACTACAGTAGGCTAGGCTACCTATATGAGTTTGCGACACTGTCGTCAAGAGCTACTGTTTTTTTATTAAGAATGTGTTATGCTGTGTCGTAGCAGTGCTTAAGTTCAGAGAAGATGTGTAGCCTACATATCATGCTGCTTCATATGTCTTAGTAGCCTATGGTAGAGAAAGAGAAAGAAACTAGATTAACAATTCCTAAAGAAATTGTAGGTGTGGTTGCTTCGCAGTGGTATCAATTGCTGGGTGGTATAGAAAGATGGTAATATGGTAGAGTGTGAGGTGGTAAATAAAAGGTGGAAATAGTATGAAGTGGTAATGCGGCATAAAGGGAACTCAAGAGGGGGGTAAAGTGTTAAAATATGGTGATGTATTTTGTGGTAAGTAGTCCTGGAACCTGGAAGTGTGTAGAGGAAGGCATTGTGATGTCATAAGCAGTGTAATGTTACAGCATCCACATTCTATTCATAGTTTTCACGTGATGTCACAGCCCTATGGGAACGCCCACCTGGCGGGCAAAAAGCCGCCCACCTTCCACTGCCCGCTAACGACAACTCCGCTTTTCCCAAAAGTTTGCCAAAATGCCGGATAGTTGTTGTTCAATTGGATGCACTAACCGAAGAGGAGACAAGCATGGATTGTGTTTGTACAGAATCCCGTCTGACAAGGAAAACCCAGAGAGGAGGATGTTGTGAATCCCTCCTTCTCTACAGCTACCCAGGCTGTCAATGGCGGGTCATGTAAGCTGTAGGAATGGTTTACCTGACAATGGAAAAAAGTTTATATTACATGTATGTCACAATATGTTGTGTTACCTTAACCAAAATATTACTGCCCTAGAAAAGCTAACTGCAGTAACTTTAGCTGACTAACGTTACACTGACCACCCATGCAAGCAACGTTAGGTAGCTCACGTTAGCTAATTAGCACTCACCTTCGCTTTGACGATGAAGAATTTATTGTCCTTCACCTCCCAAACAACAGCATTATTGACCCATCCAGATCGAAAGTACAGATAACTCTGTACTTTTGTACGCTTTCATCTTCGCGGCAGTGTAAGGCCGGGGATGGATTCTCCACAAGATAAATGTAAACGTCACCGAAGTAAAGCAGCGACTTCGCGGTTTTTAATAATTGAAATAAAGCAGCGGGTGCTGTATATGGGTCACACGTACCTAAGACGCTTAGTTTGTTTGCGTATCTTTGTTTTTCGTCTTTTGACAGGTGATCTAAACACACGTGTGTTGCAAAAGAAGGACATTTGACAGGCTTCTGCGGTAGCTCTATGGGGTTTCCAGTGTCAGTCCGCATTCTGGAACGTTGTTTTGCCCGCCAGGGCTCCGCAGCAGTCACGTGACTGAAAACTATGAATTGCATCGGTTTACAAAATGTGCCATTGACTCCCATTCATTATTTTGGTGATAAAAGGTCAATTATATGAAAAAGTGTATATGGTATAAAGGTAAAAAGTAATAGCAACATGAAGGGTGTATGAAGGTATTATATGAGGTATGAATGGTGTTGATGGTGTGAATGGTGTAGGAGGAGATAGGTTCTGAAAAAGTGGTGGAATAAGCAGTATGTAGAGTAACAAAAGGTGTGGTTGTGAAACATTAATTAGTAATGTCCCGGTGCAACCTCACAACTCAACCAAGGTGGATGAAAAAAGGGTAAGTTCCCATTGCTGTCGCCAAGACAAAAAACGTTGTCAGAACGTCACCATAACTTTCAAGCGACGTTGTGCCTATTTTGAACCTTTCGGCAGCGTTGCCGCAACGTAATACTTGTAACGTTGTAACGGTGACGTTACAGTAACATCGTATCAACGTCATAAAAAAACATCACAATAACGACGTTACAGGAACATGGCGTGTTAGTAGGGTATTCTTTTCCCAAAATGAACCAACATTTGCGATAGGCTAATTTGTTTTAGCACCATTACAACATTCTTCCTCTGTGGCCAGAGCTTGGAATGGTGACCCCATACGCCGGCTGGGCCCGCTTTGCCGCCACAATAAATGTCAGGTTTGTCTACCCCCTGCTTTCACCCTTTCATGTTGTTGCACAGCCGAGTGGAGGTACAGGCATAATCATTCTGAAAGCATTTTGCGGCAGTAGGCTATTGTATTTCTCATGGCGATATAAGCCATAGTTTAGGAGTAGCCTATCCA